>JASGCC010000511.1:20977-74721 GCA_030067915.1 Hydractinia echinata | reverse complement strand
GACTTGTAGTTTTCAAAAATAGTATCATTTTTGATCAGACACCGAATAAAAGCAGTTTAATCGTCGGAAACCGAAAATGCGTGATTTCCCGTAATACCTGATCCAGGCCGGTATAGTCAAATGTAGACGAAGAAAGTACCCGGGAGTAAACTGATTTCCAGACCACTAATAGACGCATGAGACTTGTAGTTTTTCAAAAATAGGTATAAACTGCTTTCATTACGACTCTGATAAAAAAGGATCCTATTTTTTGTTGAAAAAGCACAAGTCTTATGCGTTTTTGTGGCGAAACCGCGTTTTAAAAATCGTTCTGGAAATGACTTTACTCTCCGGGTACTTTCTTCCTCTACATTTGACTATACGGCCTGGATCTGTATTTACGGGAAATCACGCATTTTCGGTTTCCGACGATTAAACTGCTTTTATTCGGTGTCTTGATCAAAAATGGTACTATTTTGAAAACTACAAGTCTCATGCGTCTTAGTGGTTGGAAACCGCGTTTTAAAAATCGTCTGGAAATGTGTTTACTCGCCGGATACTTTCTTCGTCTACATTCGACTATGCCGACTGGACGCGGGATTTACAAGAAACCGCGCATTTTTCGGTTTCCGGCGGTTAAACTGCTTTCATTCCGAGTCTGATAAAAAGGATACCATTTTTTTGAAAAGCACAAGTCTCTATTTGTTTAGTGGTAGAACCGCGTTTAAAAAATCGTTCTGGAAATGAGTTTACTCGCCGGATACTTTCTTCGTCTACATTCGACTATACCGGCTGGACGCGGGATTTACGGGAAAACCGCGCATTTTCGGTTTCCGGCGGTTAAACTGCTTTCATTACGAGTCTGATAAAAAAGGATACCTATTTTTTGAAAAGCTACAAGTCTTATGCGTTTTTGTGGCGAAAACCGCGTTTTAAAAATCGTTCTGGAAATGAGTTTACCCTCCGGGTACTTCTTCCTCTACATTTGACTATACCGGCCTGGATCATTATTTACGGGAAATCACGCATTTTCGGTTTCCGACGATTAAACTGCTTTTATTCGGTGTCTGATCAAAAATGTACTATTTTTGAAAAACTACAAGTCTCATGCGTTTAGTGGTGCAAACCGCGTTTTAAAAATCGTCTGGAAATGTGTTTACTCGCCGGATACTTTCTTCGTCTACATTCGAACTATACCGACTGGACGCAGGATTTACAAGAAACCGCGCATTTTCGGTTCCGGCGGTTAAACTGCTTTCATTCCGAGTCTGATAAAAAAAGGATACCATTTTTTTGAAAAGCACAAGTCTTATTTGTTTTAGTGGTAGAAACCGCGTTCTAAAATCCGTTCTGGAAATGAGTTTACTCGGCGGTTACTTTCTTCGTCTACATTACGACTATCCGGCTGGACGGGGGGATTTACGAGAAACACGCATTTTCGGTTTCCGGCGGTTAAAACTGCTTTTCATTACGACTCTGATAAAAAAGGATCCTATTTTTGTGAAAAGCACAAGTCTTATGCGTTTTTGTGGCGAAACCGCGTTTTTAAAAATCGTTCTGGAATGAGTTTACTCTCCGGGTACTTTCTTCCTCTACATTTGACTATACCGGCCTGGATCTGTATTTACGGGAAATCACGCATTTTCGGTTTCCGACGATTAAACTGCTTTTATTCGGTGTCTGATCAAAATGGTACTATTTTTGAAAACTACAAGTCTCATGCGTCTTAGTGGTGGAAACCGCGTTTTAAAAATCGTCTGGAAATGTGTTTACTCGCCGGATACTTTCTTCGTCTACATTCGACTATGCCCGACTGGACGCGGGATTTACAAGAAACCGCGCATTTTCGGTTTCCGGCGGGTTAAACTGCTTTCATTCCGAGTCTGATAAAAAAGGATACCATTTTTTTGAAAAGCACAAGTCTTATTTGTTTTTACTGGTAGAATCCGCGTTCTAAAAATCCGGTTCTGGAAATGAGTTTTACTCGCCGGATACTTTCTTCGTCTAGATTCGACTATACCGGCTGGACGCGGGATTTACGGGAAACCGCGCATTTTCGGTTTCCGGCGGTTAAACTGCTTTCATTCCGAGTCTGATAAAGAAGGATACCATTTTTTTGAAAAGCACAAGTCTTATGCGTTTTTGTGGCGAAAACCGCGTTTTAAAAATCGTTCTGGAAATGAGTTTACCCTCCGGGTACTTTCTTCCTCTACATTTGACTATACCGGCCTGGATGAATATTTACGGGAAATCACGCATTTTCGATTTCCGACGATTAAACTGCTTTTATTCGGTGTCTGATCAAAAATGATACTATTTTTGAATACTACAAGTCTCATGCGTCTTAGTGGTGGAAACCGCGTTTTAAAAATCGGTCTGGAAATGAGTTTACTCACCGGGTACTTTCGTCGTCTACATTTGACTATACCGGCCTGGATCAGGATTTACGGGAAATCACGCATTTTCGGTTTCCGACGATTAAACTGCTTTTATTCGGTGTCTGATCAAAAATGATACTATTTTTGAAAACTACAAGTCTCATGCGTCCTAGTGGTGGAAACCGCGTTTCATAAATCGTTCTGGAAATGAGTTTACTCGCAGGATACTTTCTTCGTCTACATTCGGATTACGAGAAACTGCGCATTTTCGGTTTCCGACGATTGAACTGCTTTTATTCGGTGTCTGATCAAAAATGATACTATTTTTGAAACTACAAGTCTCATGCGTCCTAGTGGTGGAAACCGCGTTTCATAAATCGTTCTGGAAATGAGTTTTACTCGCCGGATACTTTTTTTCGTCTACATTCGACTATACCGGCCTGGATCAGTATTTTACTGGAAATCACGCATTTTTCGGTTTCCGACGATTAAACTGCTTTTATTCGGGTGTCTGATCAAAAATGATACTATTTTTGAAAACTACAAGTCTCGTGCCGTCTTAGTGGTGGAAACCGCGTTTTAAAAAATCGTTCTGGAAATGAGTTTACTCGCCGGATACTTTTCTTCGGTCTACATTCGACTATACCGGCTGGACGGGGGATTTACGAGAAACCGCGCATTTTCGGTTTCCGGCGGTTAAACTGCTTTTCATTACGACTCTGATAAAAAAGGATCCATATTTTTGTGAAAAGCACAAGTCTTATGCGTTTTTGTGGCGAAAACGGCGTTTTAAAAATCGTTCTGGAAATGAGTTTACTCTCCGGTACTTTCTTCCTCTACATTTGACTATACCGGCCTGGATCAGTATTTACGGGAAATCACGCATTTTCGGTTTCGCGACCGATTAAACTGCTTTTATTCGGTGTCTGATCAAAAAATGGTACTATTTTGAAAACTACAAGTCTTCATGCGTCTTAGTGGTGGAAACCGCGTTTTAAAAATCGTCTGGAAATGTGTTTACTCGCCGGATACTTTCTTCGTCTACATTCGACTATACCGACTGGACGCGGGATTTACAAGAAACCGCGCATTTTCGGTTTCCGGCGGTTAACTGCTTTCATTCCGAGTCTGATAAAAAAGGATACTATTTTTTTGAAAAGCACAAGTCTTATTTGTTTTAGTGGTAGAAACCGCGTTCTAAAAATCGTTCTGGAAATGAGTTTACTCGCCGGATACTTTCTTCGTCTAGATTCGACCTATACCGGCTGGACGCGGGGATTTACGGGAAACCGCGCATTTTCGGTTTCCGGCGGTTAAACTGCTTTCATTCCGAGTCTAAATAAAGAAGGGTACCATTTTTTTTGAAAAGCACAAGTCTTATGCGTTTTTGTGGCGAAAACCGCGTTTTAAAAATCGGTCTGGAAATGAGTTTACTCACCGGGTACTTTCGTCGTCTACATTTGACTATTACCGGCCCTGGATCAGGAATTTACGGGAAATCACGCATTTTCGGTTTCCGACGATTAAACTGCTTTTATTCGGTGTCTGATCAAAAATGATACTATTTTTGAAAACTACAAGTCTCATGCGTCTTAGTGGTGGAAACCGCGTTTTAAAAATCGTTATGGAAATGAGTTTACTCGCCGGATACTTTCTTCGTCTACATTCGACTATACCGGCCGGACGCGGATTTACGAGAAACCGCGCATTTTCGGTTTCCGGCGGTTAAACTGCTTTCATTACGAGTCTGATAAAAAGGATACTATTTTTGAAAACTACAAGTCTCATGCGTCTTAGTGGTGGAAACCGCGTTTTAAAAATCGTTATGGAAATGAGTTTACTCGCCGGATACTTTCTTCGTCTACATTCGACTATACCGTGCCGGACGCGGGGATTTACGAGAAACCGCGCATTTTCGGTTTCCGGCGGTTAAACTGCTTCATTACGAGTCTGATAAAAAAGGATACTATTTTTGAAAACTACAAGTCTCATGCGTCTTAGTGGTGGAAACGAGTTTTTAAAAATCGTTCTGGAAATGAGTTTACTCACTGGGTACTTTCTTCGTCTACATTTGACTATACCGGCCTGGATCAGCATTTACGGGAAATCACTCATTTTCGCTTTCCGACGATTAAACTGCTTTTATTCGGTGCCTGATCAAAAATGGTACTATTTTTGAAAACTACAAGTCTCATGCGTCTTAGTGGTGGAAAACGCGTTTTAAAAATCGTCTGGAAATATGTTTACTCACCGGATTCTTTCTTCGGCTACATTCGACTATACCGGCTGGACGCGGGATTTACGACAAACCGCGCATTTTCGGTTTCCGACGGTTAAACTGCTTTCATTCCGAGTCTGATAAAAAAGGATACCATTTTTTTGAAAAGCACAATTTTTATGCGTTTTAGTGGTAGAAACCCGCGTTCTAAAAAATCGTTCTGGAAATGAGTTTACTCGCCGGATACTTTCTTCGTCTAGATTCGACTATACCAGACGGACGCGGGATTTACGGGAAACCGCGCATTTTCGGTTTCCGGCGGTTAAACTGCTTTCATTCCGAGTCTGATAAAAGGATACTATTTTTTTGAAAAGCACAAGTCTCATGCGTCTTAGTGGTGGAAACCGCGTTTTAAAAATCGTTCTGGAAATGAGTTTACTCGCCGGATACTTTCTTCGTCTACATTCGACTATACCGGCTGGACGTGGGATTTACGAGAAACTGCGCATTTTCGGTTTCCGGCGGTTAAACTGCTTTCATTACGAGTCTGATAAAAAAGGATACTATTTATGTGAAAAGCACAAGTCTTATGCGTTTTTGTGGCGAAAACCGCGTTTTAAAAATCGTTCTGGAAATGAGTTTACTCTCCGGGTACTTTCTTCCTCTACATTTGACTATACCGGCCTGGATCTGTATTTACGGGAAATCACGCATTTTCGGTTTTCCGACGATTAAACTGCTTTTATTCGGTGTCCTGATCAAAAATGGTACTATTTTGAAAACTACAAGTCTCATGCGTCTTAGTGGTGGAACCGCGTTTTAAAAATCGTCTGGAAATGTGTTTACTCGCCGGATACTTTCTTCGTCTACATTCGACTATGCCGACTGGACGCGGGATTTACAAGAAACCGCGCATTTTCGGTTTCCGGCGGTTAAACTGCTTTCATTCCGAGTCTGATAAAAAAGGATACCATTTTTTTGAAAAGCACAAGTCTTATTTGTTTTAGTGGTAGAATCCGCGTTCTAAAAATCGGTCTGGAAATGAGTTTACTCGCCGGATACTTTCTTCGTCTAGATTCGACTATACCGGCTGGACGCGGGATTTACGGGAAACCGCGCATTTTCGGTTTCCGGCGGTTAAACTGCTTTCATTCCGAGTCTGATAAAGAAGGATACCATTTTTTTGAAAAGCACAAGTCTTATGCGTTTTTGTGGCGAAAACCGCGTTTTAAAAATCGTTCTGGAAATGAGTTTACCCTCCGGGTACTTTCTTCCTCTACATTTGACTATACCGGCCTGGATGAATATTTACGGGAAATCACGCATTTTCGATTTCCGACGATTAAACTGCTTTTATTCGGTGTCTGATCAAAAATGATACTATTTTTGAATACTACAAGTCTCATGCGTCTTAGTGGTGGAAACCGCGTTTTAAAAATTGGTCTGGAAATGAGTTTACTCACCGGGTACTTTCGTCGTCTACATTTGACTATACCGGCCTGGATCAGGATTTACGGGAAATCACGCATTTTCGGTTTCCGACGATTAAACTGCTTTTATTCGGTGTCTGATCAAAAATGATACTATTTTTGAAAACTACAAGTCTCATGCGTCCTAGTGGTGGAAACCGCGTTTCATAAATCGTTCTGGAAATGAGTTTACTCGCAGGATACTTTCTTCGTCTACATTCGGATTTACGAGAAACTGCGCATTTTCGGTTTCCGACGATTGAACTGCTTTTATTCGGTGTCTGATCAAAAATGATACTATTTTTGAAAACTACAAGTCTCATGCGTCCTAGTGGTGGAAACCGCGTTTCATAAATCGTTCTGGAAATGAGTTTACTCGCCGGATACTTTTTTCGTCTACATTCGACTATACCGGCCTGGATCAGTATTTACTGGAAATCACGCATTTTCGGTTTCCGACGATTAAACTGCTTTTATTCGGTGTCTGATCAAAAATGATACTATTTTTGAAAACTACAAGTCTCGTGCGTCTTAGTGGTGGAAACCGCGTTTTAAAAATCGTTCTGGAAATGAGTTTACTCGCCGGATACTTTCTTCGTCTACATTCGACTATACCGGCCGGACGGGGGATTTACGAGAAACCGCGCATTTTCGGTTTCCGGCGGTTAAACTGCTTTCATTACGACTCTGATAAAAAAGGATCCTATTTTTGTGAAAAGCACAAGTCTTATGCGTTTTTGTGGCGAAAACGGCGTTTTAAAAATCGTTCTGGAAATGAGTTTACTCTCCGGGTACTTTCTTCCTCTACATTTGACTATACCGGCCTGGATCAGTATTTACGGGAAATCACCGCATTTTCGGTTTCCGACGATTAAACTGCTTTTATTCGGTGTCTGATCAAAAATGGTAACTATTTTTGAAAACTACAAGTCTCCATGCGTCTTAAGTGGTGGAAACCGCGTTTAAAAATCGTCTGGAAATGTGTTTACCTCGCCGGATACTTTCTTCGTCTACATTCGACTATACCGACTGGACGCGGGATTTACAAGAAACCGCGCATTTTCGGTTTCCGGCGGTTAAGACTGCTTTCATTCCGAGTCCTGATAAAAAAGGATACTATTTTTTTGAAAAGCAAAGTCTTATTTGTTTTAGTGGTAGAAACCGCGTTCTAAAAAATCGTTCTGGAATGAGTTTACTCGCCGGATACTTTCTTCGTCTAGATTCGACTATACCCGGCTGGACGCGGGATTTACGGGAAACCGCGCATTTTCGGTTTCCGGCGGTTAAACTGCTTTCATTCCGAGTCTAATAAAGAAGGGTACCATTTTTTTGAAAAGCACAAGTCTTATGCGTTTTTGTGGCGAAAACCGCGTTTTAAAAATCGGTCTGGAAATGAGTTTACTCACCGGGTACTTTCGTCGTCTACATTTGACTATACCGGCCTGGATCAGGATTTACGGGAAATCACGCATTTTCGGTTTCCGACGATTAAACTGCTTTTATTCGGTGTCTGATCAAAAATGATACTATTTTTGAAAACTACAAGTCTCATGCGTCTTAGTGGTGGAAACCGCGTTTTAAAAATCGTTCTGGAAATGAGTTTACTCGCCGGATACTTTCTTCGTCTACATTCGACTATACCGGCCGGACGCGGGATTTACGAGAAACCGCGCATTTTCGGTTTCCGGCGGTTAAACTGCTTTCATTACGAGTCTGATAAAAAAGGATACTATTTTTGAAAACTACAAGTCTCATGCGTCTTAGTGGTGGAAACCGCGTTTTAAAAATCGTTATGGAAATGAGTTTACTCGCCGGATACTTTCTTCGTCTACATTCGACTATACCGGCCGGACGCGGGATTTACGAGAAACCGCGCATTTTCGGTTTCCGGCGGTTAAACTGCTTTCATTACGAGTCTGATAAAAAAGGATACTATTTTTGAAAACTACAAGTCTCATGCGTCTTAGTGGTGGAAAACGAGTTTTAAAAATCGTTCTGGAAATGAGTTTACTCACTGGGTACTTTCTTCGTCTACATTTGACTATACCGGCCTGGATCAGCATTTACGGGAAATCACTCATTTTCGCTTTCCGACGATTAAACTGCTTTTATTCGGTGCCTGATCAAAAATGGTACTATTTTTGAAAACTACAAGTCTCATGCGTCTTAGTGGTGGAAAACGCGTTTTAAAAATCGTCTGGAAATATGTTTACTCACCGGATTCTTTCTTCGGCTACATTCGACTATACCGGCTGGACGCGGGATTTACGACAAACCGCGCATTTTCGGTTTCCGACGGTTAAACTGCTTTCATTCCGAGTCTGATAAAAAAGGATACCATTTTTTTGAAAAGCACAATTTTTATGCGTTTTAGTGGTAGAAACCGCGTTCTAAAAATCGTTCTGGAAATGAGTTTACTCGCCGGATACTTTCTTCGTCTAGATTCGACTATACCGGCCGGACGCGGGATTTACGGGAAACCGCGCATTTTCGGTTTCCGGCGGTTAAACTGCTTTCATTCCGAGTCTGATAAAAAGGATACTATTTTTTTGAAAAGCACAAGTCTCATGCGTCTTAGTGGTGGAAACCGCGTTTTAAAAATCGTTCTGGAAATGAGTTTACTCGCCGGATACTTTCTTCGTCTACATTCGACTATACCGGCTGGACGTGGGATTTACGAGAAACTGCGCATTTTCGGTTTCCGGCGGTTAAACTGCTTTCATTACGAGTCTGATAAAAAAGGATACTATTTATGTGAAAAGCACAAGTCTTATGCGTTTTTGTGGCGAAAACCGCGTTTTAAAAATCGTTCTGGAAATGAGTTTACTCTCCGGATACTTTCTTCGTCTACATTCGGATTTACGAGAAACTGCGCATTTTCGGTTTCCGACGATTAAACTGCTTTTATTCGGTGTCTGATCAAAAATGATACTATTTTTGAAAACTACAAGTCTCATGCGTCTTAGTGGTGGAAACCGCGTTTCATAAATCGTTCTGGAAATGAGTTTACTCGCCGGATACTTTTTTCGTCTACATTCGACTATACCGGCCTGGATCAGTATTTACTGGAAATCACGCATTTTCGGTTTCCGACGATTAAACTGCTTTTATTCGGTGTCTAATCAAAAAGGATACTATTTTTTGGAAAAGCACAAGTCTTATGCGTTTTTGTGGCGAAAACCGCGTTTTAAAAATCGTTCTGGAAATGAGTTTACCCTCCGGGTACTTTCTTCCTCTACATTTGACTATACCGGCCTGGATCAGTATATACGGGAAATCACGCATTTTCGGTTTCCGATGATTAAACTGATTTTATTCGGTGTCTGATCAAAAATTATACTATTTTTGAAAACTACAAGTCTCATGCCTCTTAGTGGTCTGGAAATCAGTTTACTCACTGGGTACTTTCTTCGTCTACATTTGACTATACCGGCTTGTTTGTTTGTTTGTAAATTTATTTATAGTCGGTACATTATATACAAGTTTTGTGAAAAGAAAAATTATATACCTAGCTCTATAAAGTAGTGCTAATCAAAACCGACTGAAATTAAAGTGCAAATAGAAATAATATTTAAATAATATTAATTGAATGAGACAAAATATTTTTAAATTTTTATATATACAAAAAAGAGTAAAATTTAACTAAAAGCGTGTTTGGGACAATTCACATACCTCACAAAAACATTTACTTCCATTCCAACTTTTGATCGCATTTTTAAAAGTACTAAGAGACTCTGAGGATTTCAAGTGATTGGGTAATTTATTCCATAACTAACGGTATCTATATTTGGGACTGTTAAATTATTAACATTTTGTGATCTCACTGGTCTACCACTCCCATGAAATTTAAAGATATCTTTAATGTATGTCGGATTGAGTTCGTGCAAAGTCTTATATATTTCTGTACATAATGTTTTAAGTCTATAGACGCTCATTTGGTATTTTCCTGCTTTCAAAAGGAGTTCGTCGTAAGTACTATCATTATCATTTAATAAGAAACGCAAAGCTCTCTTCTGAATTTGTTCAATTCCAACAAAGATTTATATGAAGAGAAATTCCATACTAAAGGGCAATAATTAAAGTTAGAGTATATAAAACTTTGTACCAGCGCTAATTTGGCTTTGTGAGATAAAAACGTGCTAAGTTAAACAGTGCATTCAATTGTGCTGATGATTTTTTGATAAGTTTAGAAATGTGAGAGTCGAAATTCAAGCCATTATCAATGGTCACTCCTAGTAATTTAACTTCGCTTTCTGTTTTAATTAACTTGTCACCAATTTTTACCACTAAATCACAATTGTTACATTTATCTCTGGTGACAATGATTGATTGAAATTTTTTTGGATTCGCCATCATTTTGTTATTTTTCAACCACACTAGTGATATATTAGATTCACATTCTAAAAGTTTAATTAAGTTTGAAATTGAGTTTGAGAAAGCAGAAAGGGAATTGTCATCAGCATAATTGTGTACACTGGCTTTTTTAATAAAATAAATAAAGTCATTAATAAAAATGTTAAATAAAATAGGTCCTAAAATTGATCCTTGGGGTACTCCAGACAGAATTAATTGGAAAAGACTATGCTGATTATTTATGCGGGTAGATTGCTCTCTGTCAGAAAGGTACGATAAAATTAGAAGTAGGGCATCCTGGCTAAAGCCATAGGCATTTAATTTAGCAATAAGTAAATCATGAGGCACGCAATCAAAAGCTTTAGATAGATCCATTAAAACTGCACCATCTACGTAATGTTTATCTAATTTTTGTTTCCATTCTTCCAATAATCTTATAAGTACATGTTGTGTGCCATATGATTCCCTATAGGCTGATAAAAATTCTGAAAGTTTTCTATCAATATAATCAACAATTTGAGATTTAATTATTCTCTCATAAAATTTTGAAAATATATTTAAAATGCTGACTGGTCTATAGTTGTTTACACATAATTTATCTTTCCCACCTTTATCAATAGGGGATACAGTAGCGCGTTTGGCTCTCCTCGGAAAAACAGAGAGACAAATACTGTTGTTAATGGCATTTGTTAAGGGTTTTATCAAATAAGGTTTTGCTAACTTCACCATTTTAGCCGTTATCTTGTCCTCTCCAGATGCCACACCTACTTTTAGATCCCCGAAAAGTTTAGAGACTTTATTTTCCGAGACTTCCTTAAAGTTAAACAACATTTCATTATTTTGATCAATTAGTGAATTTTTAATTTCAAGAATACTAGGGTGATTTTTATAAATTTCCAGAATCTTTGAGATAACTTCATTTCTATTTTCAGATTGATAATTTCGTAGCGACACTGGTTTAACTCCACTATGTTTTTCAACTATGTGTATGTCCTCTTCATTGAAAATTTCCGCTAATTCATTTTCATCCGTTACTATAATATCATCGTGAACAATCATAATATCATTAGAGCTCTTACCTGATTTGTTAGTAAGGAAAGGTTTAACAGTGCTCCAAAATTTCTTATTTTGAATAATGCCACCCTCCATAACACTATTAAAATGCTCTTTAATCGCCTGTCGTCTCATACTAACACACTTATTTCTTTGTTTTTTATATTTTGCCCTATTTTCATCTGTTCGATTTTTGTTAAAATTGTTTTTAAGACGAGATCTTGTGTAAATTGCTTTTCGTAATTTTTTATTCATAAACGGGGCTTCGTTACCCCGAACTAATTTAATTTTTATAGGTACATGTTTATCAATTATATTTCGAAATTTCAGTACAAGGTTCTCATAACTTTCATTTGGATCTATGGCCTGGATCAGGATTTACGGGAAATCACGCATTTTCGGTTTCCGACGATTAAACTGCTTTCATTACGAGTCTGATAAAAAAGGATACTATTTTTGTGAGAAGCACAAGTCTTATGCGTTTTTGTGGCGAAAACCGCGTTTTAAAAATCGTTCTGGAAATGAGTTTACCCTCCGGGTACTTTCTTCCTCTACATTTGACTATACCGGCCTGGATCAGTATATACGGGAAATCACGCATTTTCGGTTTCCGATGATTAAACTGCTTTTATTCGGTGTCTGATCAAAAATTATACTATTTTTGAAAACTACAAGCCTCATGCGTCTTAGTGGTCTGGAAATCAGTTTACTCACTGGGTACTTTCTTCGTCTACATTTGACTATACCGGCCTGGATCAGGATTTACGGGAAATTACGCATTTTCGGTTTCCGACGATTAAACTGCTTTTATTCGGTGTCTGATCAAAAATGATACTATTTTTGAAAAGCACAAGTCTCATGCGTCTTAGTGGTGGAAACCGCGTTTTAAAAATCGTTCTGGAAATGAGTTTACTCGCCGGATACTTTCTTCGTCTACATTCGACTATACCGGCCGGACGCGGGATTTACGAGAAACCGCGCATTTTCGGTTTCCGGCGGTTAAACTGCTTTCATTACGAGTCTGATAAAAAAGGATACTATTTTTTTGAAAAGCACAAGTCTCATGCGTCTTAGTGGTGGAAACCGCGTTTTAAAAATCGTTCTGGAAATGAGTTTACTCGCCGGATACTTTCTTCGTCTACATTCGACTATACCGGCCGTGCTCGCAATTTACGGGAAACGTGAATTTTCGGTTTCCGCGGTTAAACTGCTTTCATTCCGAGTCTGATCAAAAAGGATACTATTTTTTGAAAAGCACAAGTCTCATGCGTCTTAGTTGTGGAAACCGCGTTTTAAAAATCGTTCTGGAAATGAGTTTACTCGCCGGATACTTTCTTCGTCTACATTCGACTATACCGGCTGGACGTGGGATTTACGAGAAACTGCGCATTTTCGGTTTCCGACGATTAAACTGCTTTCATTACGAGACTGATAAAAAGGATACTATTTTTGTGAAAAGCACAAGTCTTATGCGTTTTTGTGGCGAAAATCGCGTTTTAAAAATCGTACTGGAAATGAGTTTACTCGCCGGATACTTTCTTCGTCTACATTCGACTATACCGGCTGGACGTGGGATTTACGAGAAACTGCGCATTTTCGGTTTCCGGCGGTTAAACTGCTTTCATTACGAGGCTGATCAAAAAGGATACTATTTTTGTGAAAAGCACAAGTCTTATGCGTTTTTGTGGCGAAAACCGCGTTTTAAAAATCGTTCTGGAAATGAGTTTACTCGCCGGATACTTTCTTCGTCTACATTCGACTATACCGGCTGGACGGGGGATTTACGAGAAACTGCGCATTTTTGGTTTCCGGCGGTTAAACTGCTTTCATTACGAGTCTGATAAAAAAGGATACTATTTTTGTGAAAAGCACAAGTCTTATGCGTTTTTGTGGCGAAAACCGCGTTTTAAAAATCGTTCTGGAAATCAGTTTACCCTCCGGGTACTTTCTTCCTCTACATTTGACTATACCGGCCTGGATCAGTATTTACGGGAAATCACGCATTTTCGGTTTCCGATGATTAAACTGCTTTTATTCGGTGTCTGATCAAAAATGATACTATTTTTGAAAAGCACAAGTCTCATGCGTCTTAGTGGTGGAAACCGCGTTTTAAAAATCGTTCTGGAAATGAGTTTACTCGCCGGATACTTTCTTCGTCTACATTTGACTATACCGGCCGGACGCGGGATTTACGAGAAACCGCGCATTTTCGGTTTCCGGCGGTTAAACTGCTTTCATTACGAGTCTGATAAAAAAGGATACTATTTTTTTGAAAAGCACAAGTCTCATGCGCCTTAGTGGTGGAAATCGCGTTTTAAAAATCGTTCTGGAAATGAGTTTACTCGCCGGATACTTTCTTCGTCTACATTCGACTATACCGGCCGTGCTCGCAATTTACGGGAAACCGTGAATTTTCGGCTTCCCGCGGTTAAACTGCTTTCATTCCGAGTCTGATCAAAAAGGATACTATTTTTTTGAAAAGCACAAGTCTCATGCGTCTTAGTTGTGGAAACCGCGTTTTAAAAATCGTTCTGGAAATGAGTTTACTCGCCGGATACTTTCTTCGTCTACATTCGACTATACCGGCTGGACGTGAGATTTACGAGAAACTGCGCATTTTCGGTTTCCGACGATTAAACTGCTTTCATTACGAGACTGATAAAAAGGATACTATTTTTGTGAAAAGCACAAGTCTTATGCGTTTTTGTGGCGAAAACCGCGTTTTAAAAATCGTACTGGAAATGAGTTTACTCGCCGGATACTTTCTTCGTCTACATTCGACTATACCGGCTGGACGTGGGATTTACGAGAAACTGCGCATTTTCGGTTTCCGGCGGTTAAACTGCTTTCATTACGAGGCTGATCAAAAGGATACTATTTTTGTGAAAAGCACAAGTCTTATGCGTTTTTGTGGCGAAAACCGCGTTTTAAAAATCGTTCTGGAAATGAGTTTACTCGCCGGATACTTTCTTCGTCTACATTCGACTATACCGGCTGGACGGGGGATTTACGAGAAACTGCGCATTTTCGGTTTCCGGCGGTTAAACTGCTTTCATTACGAGTCTGATAAAAAAGGATACTATTTTTGTGAAAAGCACAAGTCTTATGCGTTTTTGTGGCGAAAACCGCGTTTTAAAAATCGTTCTGGAAATCAGTTTACCCTCCGGGTACTTTCTTCCTCTACATTTGACTATACCGGCGTGGATCAGTATTTACGGGAAATCACGCATTTTCGGTTTCCGATGATTAAACTGCTTTTATTCGGTGTCTGATCAAAAATGATACTATTTTTGAAAACTACAAGTCCCGTGCGTCTTAGTGGTGGAAACCGCGTTTTAAAAATCGGTCTGGAAATCTTTTTACTCGCCGGATACTTTCTTCGTCTACATTCGACTATACCGACTGGACGCGGGATTTACGGGAAACCGCGGATTTTCGGTTTCCGACGATTAAACTGCTTTTATTCGGTGTGTGATCAAAAATGATACTATTTTTGAAAGCTACAAGTCTCATGCGTCTTAGTGGTGGAAACCACGTTTCATAAATCGTTCTGGAAATGAGTTTACTCGCCGGATATTTTCTTCGTCTACATTCGACTATACCGACTATACCGACTATACCGCTCTCGCAATTTGCGGGAAACCGTGAATTTTCGGTTTCCGGCGGTTAAACTGCTTTCATTCCGAGTCTGATCAAAAAGGATACTATTTTTTTGAAAAGCACAAGTCTCATGCGTCTTAGTGGTGGAAACCGCGTTTTAAAAATCGTTCTGGAAATGAGTTTACTCGCCGGATACTTTCTTCGTCTACATTCGACTATACCGGCTGGACGTGGGATTTACGAGAAACTGCGCATTTTCGGTTTCCGGCGGTTAAACTGCTTTCATTACGAGTCTGATAAAAAGGATACTATTTTTGTGAAAAGCACAAGTGTTATGCGTTTTTGTGGGGAAAACCGCGTTTTAAAAATCGTTCTGGAAATGAGTTTACTCTCCGGATACTTTCTTCGTCTACATTCGGATTTACGAGAAACTGCCCATTTTCGGTTTCCGACGATTAAACTGCTTTTATTCGGTGTCTGATCAAAAATGATACTATTTTTGAAAGCTACAAGTCTCCTGCGTCTTAGTGGTGGAAACCGCGTTTTAAACATCGGTCTGGAAATGAGTTTAATCACCGGGTACTTTCTTCGTCTACATTTGACTTTACCGGCCTGGATCGGGATTTACGGGAAATCACTCATTATCGCTTTCCGACGATTAAACTGCTTTTATCCGGTGCCTGATCTAAAATGGTACTATTTTTGATAACTACAAGTCTCATGCGTCCTAGTGGTGGAAACCGCGTTTTAAAAATCGTTCTGGAAATGAGTTTACTCGCCGGATACTTTCTTCGTCTACATTCGACTATACCGTCTGGACGCGGATTTACAAACCACGCATTTTCGGTTTCCGCGGTTAAACTGCTTTCATTCCGAGTCTGATAAAAAGGATACTTTTTTGAAAACACAAGTTATGCGTGTTAGTGGTGGAAACCGCGTTTAAAAATCGTTCTGGAAATGAGTTTACTCGCCGGATACTTTCTTCGTCTACATTCGACTATACCGGCTGGACGCGGGATTTACGGAAACCGCGCATTTTCGGTTTCCGGCGGTTAAACTGCTTTCATTACGAGTCTGATAAAAAGGATACTATTTTTTGAAAAGCACAAGTCTTATGCGTTTAGTGGGAAACCGCGTTTTAAAAATCGTTCTGGAAATGAGTTTACTCTCCGGATACTTTCTTCGTCTACATTTGACTATACCGGCCTGGATCAGGATTTGCGCGAAATCACTCATTTTCGCTTTCCGACGATTAAACTGCTTTTATTCGGTGCCTGATCTAAAATGGTACTATTTTTGAAAACTACAAGTCTCATGCGTCCTAGTGGTGGAAACCGCGTTTTAAAAATCGTCTGGAAATGTGTTTACTCGCCGGATACTTTCTTCGTCTACATTCGACTATACCGTCTGGACGCGGGATTTACAACAAACGCGCATTTTCGGTTTCCGGTGGTTAAACTGCTTTTCATTCGAGTCTGATAAAAAGGATACATTTTTTGAAAAGCACAAGTTTTATGCGTTTAGTGGTAGAAACCGCATTTTAAAAATCGTTCTGGAAATGAGTTTACTCGCCGGATACTTTCTTCGTCTACATTCGACTATACTGGCCGGACGCGGGATTTACGAGAAACCACGCATTTTCGGTTTCCGCGGTTAAACTGCTTTTATTCGGTGTCTGATCAAAAATGATACTATTTTTGAAAACTACAATCTCATGCGTCTTTGTGGTGGAAACTGCGTTTTAACAATCGTTCTGGAAATGAGTTTACTCGCCGGATACTTTCTTCGTCTACATTCGACTATACCGTCTGGACGCGAGATTTACAACAAACCACGCATTTTCGGTTTCCGGCGGTTAAACTGCTTTCATTCCGAGTCTGATAAAAAAGGATACCATTTTTTTGAAAAGCACAAGTTTTATGCGTGTTAGTGGTAGAAACCGCGTTCAAAAATAGTTCTGGAAATGAGTTTACTCGCCGGATACTTTCTTCGTCTAGCTTCGACTATACCGGCTGGACGCGGGATTTACGGGAAACCGCGCATTTTCGGTTTCCGGCGGTTAAACTGCTTTCATTCTGAGTCTGATAAAAAAGGATACTATTTTTTGAAAAGCACAAGTCTCATGCGTCTTAGTGGTGGAAACCGCGTTTTAAAAATCGTCTGGAAATGAGTTTACTCGCCGGATACTTTCCTCGTCTACATTCGACTATACCGGCCGGACGCGGGATTTACGAGAAACTGCGCATTTTCGGTTTCCGGCGGTTAAACTGCTTTCATTCCGAGTCTGATAAAAAAGGATACCATTTTTTTGAAAAGCACATGTTTTATGCGTTTTAGTGGTAGAAACCGCGTTTTAAAAATCGTTCTGGAAATGAGTTTACTCGCCGGATACTTTCTTCGTCTATATTCGACTATACCGGCCGGACGCGGGATTTACGAGAAACCGCGCATTTTCGGTTTCCGACGGTTAAACTGCTTTCATTCCGAGTCTGATAAAAAAGGATACCATTTTTTTGAAAAGCACAAGTTTTATGCGTTTTAGTGGTAGAAACCGCGTTATAAAAATCGTTCTGGAAATGAGTTTACTCGCCGGATACTTTCTTCGTCTAGATTCGACTAAACCGGCCTGGATCAGGATTTACGGGAAACCGCGCATTTTCGGTTTCCTGCGGTTAAACTGCTTTCATTCTGAGTCTGATAAAAAAGGATACCTTAATCGGACAAATTTTCGCGCGGAGGAATTTTCGCGGTTTTCGCGAATTTTGCCCAAATTCGCGAAATTAAATCCTCGCGAAATATTTGCAAACAGTCAAATCGCGAAATTAAATCCGTGCGAAATTTTTAGAAAGCCTGAATTCGCGAAATTAAATCCTCGCGAATTTTTTTTTAATTTGTACCATCGCGAAAATTAATACTCGTGAAATGTTTTGTTCTCGATTATTTTTTTCTATGTAAAACTTACAACAAAATTCGTAAAAAAATACGGTAAATAATATTATTTTATCTCTTTTGAAAAATGTTTCGGATGTCTTTGCTCCCTGCTGTTGGTTGTACTGTTTTTTTAACGCATTTGCGTTTTTTTGCTCTGGCTGGTTCGGTACGGCCAACATTGTTCTCAAGAAACGAACCCATGATGACCTCATTCTTTGGTTGACAATATAATTCATCCACCATATCTTGATAGCGTCGAAGAAGCATGTGCCCCTTGATACTTCCAGGCATCGAAACTGTTATTTCGCAGGCAATTTCAAGACCTCCTTGAAATAGAGGCGATCTTCTGTAGTGGGTGGCTGTCAGCTTTGCCACAACCGTAGCCCCTCTATCCAAAAGATATTTGGTAGGGCGAGAAATTTCCCTTGGTAAATGACCAACTGTTTCATTATTTTCGATGCGACATGTTTTGATCGCGAACATATCAAATATATTGTTTTTCTCAAAACGACATTCAAGCTCTTCATTTTCATAGGGATTCCAAACATCACGGTAAACGTGAAAGCCACGTACTGCCGATGAAAATACCAAGACCTTGTTCGTGTCCGCCATATTTCTGAAGTGTTGTTTAAACAAAGAAGGAATTCCATTGGAATTCGAATTTAACGTTCGAATTTAAGTACGTGGGGAAAAACCTGTTTTCCATTTCATGACATCTTTTTCTCATTTGTTTTGGTGAACGAGGGAAGTGTACGATCAGAAGTAAAAGATGTCTATTTATAATAGCCTTGGAAGAATTAAAAAAAGTAGACAAAATTCATCAACGCCAAAACAAACTTTATGTGATGTAGATTTGACAGTTGACGACTGTAGTTCTCTTGCATCATCGTCACCGATTAGCACGCTACAACCTTCTCATTCGGAAACAGGACTTGGTTTGCTGGACTATGAAGCGTCTGCCGCAGCAACATCACGTGAACTAGGAGCGAAAAAGAAACTGAGAGGATCATACACTAAGTACTCTGTTAACCAAAGACACGCTATTGGAAAGTATGCTTCGGAATACAGTACAGCTAGCACTTTAAGAAGATATAAAGATGAGTTTCCCGAACTGAGCGAAAGCACTGTTCGAACAATGCGAAAAAAATACGAAGAGGAGATTCGGAATGCATTACGACAAAAACGCCAACCAAGTAATACATTGAAAACCGCTCGTCGTGGAAGACCTTTGCTCTTAGGGCCAATCGATTTGATGGTACAGAATTATCTACGGGTAAATGCATTTTTTATATATTTCAATAAGAGACCCAGTTATTAATGTACACCCCAAATAAATGTCTTACTTAGCATTAGGACAAGGTCTAACTTATGGTTTACTTTTTAGGCTGTACGCGGAAGAGGAGGAGTTATCACTTGGGGAATCGCCGAGTCAGTCGCAAAAGCATTAATAAAACGTCATCCCGAGATGAATCTCGATCATATTGATCTCAGCCATTCACACTGGGCACAAAGCTTGTTTCGAAGGATGGGCTTTGTCAAAAGATTCGGTACAACAGGGAAAGTCCCTATTCCTGAAGCACTTCGAAAAGAGCTTGAAACTTCATATTTACATGGAATTGTCCGAAAGATCGAGGAAAACAATATCCCACCATCACTTGTTCTCAATCTGGATCAAACGCCTTCAAAATAAGTACCCGTATCCAACAAAACGTTAGCACAAAAAGGATCAAAAACTGTTCCAATTAAAGGTTCGAGCGATAAAAGAATGATTACCGCGACCTTCACAATAACATTGGATGGTAAATTTTTGCCAATACAGTTGATATATGGAGGGAAAACACTACATTAACGACCTTTTCTTTTTCGTCGAAAAAACTGATATATGTAACTTCGCTGATGACAACTCACTTTATTCTTGCGATGTAATTTTATCCGTTGTAATTAACCGCCTGCTTCACGATACAAAAAATTTACTGGAGTGGTTTAAAATTAACTCACTTAAAGCAAATCCTGAAAAATTTCAATTTATGATTTTAAGCAAAAAAGTGAGGCAGCCGATAACATTACAGATAGATCAAATTTCCATCAAAGAGACAAATAGTGTGGTGTTGTTAGGAATTACTATTGACAATAAGTTACTATTTAATGACCATATTCAAAATATATGCTCTACGGCTAACTATAAACTCCATGCTCTCCGTAGATTAAGACAATATTTAACACTGAATAAGGCTAAAGTCTTAGCCTCTGCATTCATCAAAAGTCAATTCAGTTATGCTCCGATAATCTGGATGTTTTGTAGAAAAACGCCTTATAAAAAAATTGAGAAAATTCATCGTAGGACACTAAAAGTAGTTTACAACATTGACTTATCATATGGTGATTTACTTGCCACATTTAACGAAATATCTATCCACCAGCTACATTTACGAACACTAGCGATTGAAATTTTTAAGTCAATAATGCACCTGAACCCTGAGTTCATGTGGTCATACTTTAATCTTGACCCGAAACCCTTAAACTATGAACTTAGAACGGGACGAACGTTAGCTCTCCCTCCTGCCAAATCGACCTATTTTGGTACAAACTCTGTTTTATATAGAGGTTGTTGGCTATGGAATAAATTGCCGCAAAATGTAAAATTATGCCAAACGGTCGAAGAATTTAAAAAGCAACTTGTGTCACAAGGAATTATCCATTGTAGTTGTTTAATTTGTTTATAAATTAAAATAAAATTGTAAATAAATATTTAATATAACCTCGTTCACAGGTTCTCTCGCCTTTCTTTACAAGAAAGCATAAAGCTGGATCGCCTGGTGACTAGGTTAGTTGGTTTTTATTAGTCTAGGCTACCCATTGTAACCAACTTAAAATAAAGAATACATACATACATACATACATACAAAGCCTCCCTAGAGTAAGCTTTCCATCGTCGTTTTCACTTAGTGCGAACCCCAAACATTATAGTAATGAAGAGGAATCAATTAAGCTGTTGAATGAAATAATTGTTCCGTACGTCAAGAAAGAGCGAGAGAGGCTGGGATTGGAGAAAGATCAGTCGGCTTTAATGATTATGGATGTCTTTAAAGGGCAAATGACCGGTCCTGTCTTGAAGGTATTGTCTGACAACCATGTATTGCTAGAGAGCGTTCCTGCCAATTTCACATACCTCTTCCAACCTCTTGACGTCCAAGGAGGCCCAAATGGCTATGTAAAACGCATGATGAAAAAGAAGTTTACTACCTGGTACGCAGATCAAATCACCCAAGCTATGGATAAAGATCAAGAGCTCGAAACGATTGAAGTAGCACTAAAGCTTTCGATTGTCAAACCGTTACACGCGAAATGGCTTATTGAGATGTACAATGAAATGACGTCGGATGATGGGAAACAGGTGTGCTTGAAGGGTTGGCAAGTAGCAGGTATAAAGGATGCTGTAGCCAAGGGTATGTCCGGTTTACCAAGCCTTGATCCGTTTAACGACATCGACCCAATGTTAGACGAAGAACCTAATGTTCAAGCTGTCAATTCTTCTGGTTTGTCCACAGCTTCAAAATACGTCAGTGATTACGGGATCGAAGACGAAAGCGACGAAGAAGAATGGGTCGAAGAAAATGAAGAGGATGAAGATAGGAATTTTTTTGATGTTTTTGATGACGAAGATGATTTGTAAATAGATTTTGACATGTAACTCGGAAGAAAAAGCATGATTCTTGATACTGATGACAATAAATCATTTTCTTTCCTTTACAAATTTTACGATATTCAAATGTTTCGTGAAAATTTGTTTTAAGTTAAGACAGAATTCGCGAAATTAAATCCTCGCGTAATTTTTAGAAAGCCTGAATTCGCGAAATTAAATCCTCGCGAAATTTTTGAAAAGACTAAATTCGCGAAATTAAATCCTCGCGAAATACGATTTATTTGACCTCGCGAAATTAAATCCGCGCGAAAATTTGTCCGATTAAGGTACTATTTTTTTGAAAAGCACAAGTCTCATGCGTCTTAGTGGTGGAAACCGCGTTTTAAAAATCGTTCTGGAAATGAGTTTACTCGCCGGATACTTTCCTCGTCTACTTTCGACTATACCGGCCGGACGCGGGATTTACGAGAAACCGCGCATTTTCGGTTTCCGGCGGTTAAACTGCTTTCATTCCGAGTCTGATAAAAAAGGATACCATTTTTTTGAAAAGCACATGTTTTATGCGTTTTAGTGGTAGAAACCGCGTTTTAAAAATCGTTCTGGAAATGAGTTTACTCGCCGGATACTTTCTTCGTCTACATTCGACTATACCGGCCGGACGCGGGATTTACGAGAAACCGCGCATTTTCGGTTTCCGGCGGTTAAACTGCTTTCATTCCGAGTCTGATAAAAAAGGATACCATTTTTTTGAAAAGCACAAGTTTTATGCGTTTTAGTGGTAGAAACCGCGTTTTAAAAATCGTTCTGGAAATGAGTTTACTCGCCGGATACTTTCTTCCTCTACATTTGACTATACCGGCCTGGATCAGTATTTACGGGAAATCACGCATTTTCGATTTCCGACGATTAAACTGCTTTTATTCAGTGTCTGATCAAAAATGATACTATTTTTGAAAACTACAAGTCTCATGCGTCTTAGTGGTGGAAACCGCGTTTTAAAAATCGGTCTGGGAATGAGTTTACTCACCGGGTACTTTCGTCGTCTACATTTGACTATACCGGCGTGGATCAGGATTTACGGGAAATCACGCATTTTCGGTTTCCGACGATTAAACTGCTTTTATTCGGTGTCTGATCAAAAATGATACTATTTTTGAAAATTACAAGTCTCATGCGTCTTAGTGGTGGAAACCGCGTTTTAAAGATCGTTCTGGAAATGAGTTTACTCACTGGGTACTTTCTTCGTCTACATTTGACTATACCGGCCTGGATCAGGATTTGCGGGAAATCACTCATTTTCGCTTTCCGACGATTAAACAGCTTTTATTCGGTGCCTGATCTAAAATGGTACTATTTTTGAAAACTACAAGTCTCATGCGTCCTAGTTGTGGAAACCGCGTTTTAAAAATCGTCTGGAAATGTGTTTACTCGCCGGATACTTTCTTCGTCTACATTCGACTATACCGTCTGGACGCGGGATTTACAACAAACCGCGCATTTTCGATTTCCGGTGGTTAAACTGCTTTCATTCCGAGTCTGATAAAAAAGGATACCATTTTTTTAAAAAGCACAAGTTTTATGCGTTTTAGCGGTGGAAACCGCGTTCTAAAAATAGTTCTGGAAATGAGTTTACTCGCCGGATACTTTCTTCGTCTAGATTCGACTATACCGGCCGGACGCGGGATTTACGAGAAACCGCGCATTTTCGGTTTCCGGCGGTTAAACTGCTTTCATTCCGAGTCTGATGAAAAAGGATACCATTTTTTTGAAAAGCACAAGTTTTATGCGTTTTAGTGGTAGAAACCGCGTTTTAAAAATCGTTCTGGAAATGAGTTTACTCGCCGGATACTTTCTTCGTCTACATTCGACTATACCGGCCGGACGCGGGATTTACGAGAAACCGCGCATTTTCGGTTTCCGACAATTAAACTGCTTTTATTCGGTGTCTGATCAAAAATGATACTATTTTTGAGAACTACAAATCTCATGCGTCTTTGTGGTGGAAACTGCGTTTTAACAATCGTTCTGGAAATGAGTTTACTCGCCGGATACTTTCTTCGTCTACATTCGACTATACTGGCCGGACGCGGGATTTACGAGAAACCGCGCATTTTCGGTTTCTGGCGGTTAAACTGCTTTCATTACGAGTCTGATAAAAAAGGATACTATTTTTGAAAATTACAAGTCTCATGCGTCTTAGTGGTGGAAACCGCGTTTTAAAAATCGTTCTGGAAATGAGTTTACTCACTGGGTACTTTCTTCGTCTACATTTGACTATACCGGCCTGGATCAGGATTTGCGCGAAATCACTCATTTTCGCTTTCCGACGATTAAACTGCTTTTATTCGGTGCCTGATCTAAAATGGTACTATTTTTGAAAACTACAAGTCTCATGCGTCCTAGTGGTGGAAACCGCGTTTTAAAAATCGTCTGGAAATGTGTTTACTCGCCGGATACTTTCTTCGTCTACATTCGACTATACCGTCTGGACGCGGGATTTACAACAAACCGCGCATTTTCGGTTTCCGGTGGTTAAACTGCTTTCATTCCGAGTCTGATAAAAAAGGATACCATTTTTTTGAAAAGCACAAGTTTTATGCGTTTTAGTGGTAGAAACCGCATTTTAAAAATCGTTCTGGAAATGAGTTTACTCGCCGGATACTTTCTTCGTCTACATTCGACTATACTGGCCGGACGCGGGATTTACGAGAAACCACGCATTTTCGGTTTCCGGCGGTTAAACTGCTTTTATTCGGTGTCTGATCAAAAATGATACTATTTTTGAAAACTACAAATCTCATGCGTCTTTGTGGTGGAAACTGCGTTTTAACAATCGTTCTGGAAATGAGTTTACTCGCCGGATACTTTCTTCGTCTACATTCGACTATACGTCTGGACGCGAGATTTACAACAAACCACGCATTTTCGGTTTCCGGCGGTTAAACTGCTTTCATTCGAGTCTGATAAAAAAGGATACTTTTTTGAAAAGCACAAGTTATGCGTGTTAGTGGTAGAAACCGCGTTAAAAAATCGTTCTGGAAATGAGTTTACTCGCCGGATACTTTCTTCGTCTACTTCGACTATACCGGCTGGACGCGGGATTTACGGAAACCGCGCATTTTCGGTTTCCGGCGGTTAAACTGCTTTCATTCGAGTCTGATAAAAAAGGATACTATTTTTTTGAAAAGCACAAGTCTCATGCGTCTTAGTGGTGGAAACCGCGTTTTAAAAATCGTCTGGAAATGAGTTTACTCGCCGGATACTTTCCTCGTCTACATTCGACTATACCGGCCGGACGCGGGATTTACGAGAAACTGCGCATTTTCGGTTTCCGGCGGTTAAACTGCTTTCATTCCGAGTCTGATAAAAAGGATACCATTTTTTTGAAAAGCACATGTTTTATGCGTTTTAGTGGTAGAAACCGCGTTTTAAAAATCGTTCTGGAAATGAGTTTACTCGCCGGATACTTTCTTCGTCTATATTCGACTATACCGGCCGGACGCGGGATTTACGAGAAACCGCGCATTTTCGGTTTCCGACGGTTAAACTGCTTTCATTCCGAGTCTGATAAAAAAGGATACCATTTTTTGAAAAGCACAAGTTTTATGCGTTTTAGTGGTAGAAACCGCGTTATAAAAATCGTTCTGGAAATGAGTTTACTCGCCGGATACTTTCTTCGTCTAGATTCGACTAAACCGGCCTGGATCAGGATTTACGGGAAACCGCGCATTTTCGGTTTCCTGCGGTTAAACTGCTTTCATTCTGAGTCTGATAAAAAAGGATACCTTAATCGGACAAATTTTCGCGCGGAGGAATTTTCGCGGTTTTCGCGAATTTTGCCCAAATTCGCGAAATTAAATCCTCGCGAAATATTTGCAAACAGTCAAATCGCGAAATTAAATCCGTGCGAAATTTTTAGAAAGCCTGAATTCGCGAAATTAAATCCTCGCGAATTTTTTTTTAATTTGTACCATCGCGAAAATTAATACTCGTGAAATGTTTTGTTCTCGATTATTTTTTTCTATGTAAAACTTACAACAAAATTCGTAAAAAAATACGGTAAATAATATTATTTTATCTCTTTTGAAAAAGTTTCGGATGTCTTTGCTCCCTGCTGTTGGTTGTACTGTTTTTTTAACGCATTTGCGTTTTTTTGCTCTGGCTGGTTCGGTACGGCCAACATTGTTCTCAAGAAACGAACCCATGATGACCTCATTCTTTGGTTGACAATATAATTCATCCACCATATCTTGATAGCGTCGAAGAAGCATGTGCCCCTTGATACTTCCAGGCATCGAAACTGTTATTTCGCAGGCAATTTCAAGACCTCCTTGAAATAGAGGCGATCTTCTGTAGTGGGTGGCTGTCAGCTTTGCCACAACCGTAGCCCCTCTATCCAAAAGATATTTGGTAGGGCGAGAAATTTCCCTTGGTAAATGACCAACTGTTTCATTATTTTCGATGCGACATGTTTTGATCGCGAACATATCAAATATATTGTTTTTCTCAAAACGACATTCAAGCTCTTCATTTTCATAGGGATTCCAAACATCACGGTAAACGTGAAAGCCACGTACTGCCGATGAAAATACCAAGACCTTGTTCGTGTCCGCCATATTTCTGAAGTGTTGTTTAAACAAAGAAGGAATTCCATTGGAATTCGAATTTAACGTTCGAATTTAAGTACGTGGGGAAAAACCTGTTTTCCATTTCATGACATCTTTTTCTCATTTGTTTTGGTGAACGAGGGAAGTGTACGATCAGAAGTAAAAGATGTCTATTTATAATAGCCTTGGAAGAATTAAAAAAAGTAGACAAAATTCATCAACGCCAAAACAAACTTTATGTGATGTAGATTTGACAGTTGACGACTGTAGTTCTCTTGCATCATCGTCACCGATTAGCACGCTACAACCTTCTCATTCGGAAACAGGACTTGGTTTGCTGGACTATGAAGCGTCTGCCGCAGCAACATCACGTGAACTAGGAGCGAAAAAGAAACTGAGAGGATCATACACTAAGTACTCTGTTAACCAAAGACACGCTATTGGAAAGTATGCTTCGGAATACAGTACAGCTAGCACTTTAAGAAGATATAAAGATGAGTTTCCCGAACTGAGCGAAAGCACTGTTCGAACAATGCGAAAAAAATACGAAGAGGAGATTCGGAATGCATTACGACAAAAACGCCAACCAAGTAATACATTGAAAACCGCTCGTCGTGGAAGACCTTTGCTCTTAGGGCCAATCGATTTGATGGTACAGAATTATCTACGGGTAAATGCATTTTTTATATATTTCAATAAGAGACCCAGTTATTAATGTACACCCCAAATAAATGTCTTACTTAGCATTAGGACAAGGTCTAACTTATGGTTTACTTTTTAGGCTGTACGCGGAAGAGGAGGAGTTATCACTTGGGGAATCGCCGAGTCAGTCGCAAAAGCATTAATAAAACGTCATCCCGAGATGAATCTCGATCATATTGATCTCAGCCATTCACACTGGGCACAAAGCTTGTTTCGAAGGATGGGCTTTGTCAAAAGATTCGGTACAACAGGGAAAGTCCCTATTCCTGAAGCACTTCGAAAAGAGCTTGAAACTTCATATTTACATGGAATTGTCCGAAAGATCGAGGAAAACAATATCCCACCATCACTTGTTCTCAATCTGGATCAAACGCCTTCAAAATAAGTACCCGTATCCAACAAAACGTTAGCACAAAAAGGATCAAAAACTGTTCCAATTAAAGGTTCGAGCGATAAAAGAATGATTACCGCGACCTTCACAATAACATTGGATGGTAAATTTTTGCCAATACAGTTGATATATGGAGGGAAAACACTACATTAACGACCTTTTCTTTTTCGTCGAAAAAACTGATATATGTAACTTCGCTGATGACAACTCACTTTATTCTTGCGATGTAATTTTATCCGTTGTAATTAACCGCCTGCTTCACGATACAAAAAATTTACTGGAGTGGTTTAAAATTAACTCACTTAAAGCAAATCCTGAAAAATTTCAATTTATGATTTTAAGCAAAAAAGTGAGGCAGCCGATAACATTACAGATAGATCAAATTTCCATCAAAGAGACAAATAGTGTGGTGTTGTTAGGAATTACTATTGACAATAAGTTACTATTTAATGACCATATTCAAAATATATGCTCTACGGCTAACTATAAACTCCATGCTCTCCGTAGATTAAGACAATATTTAACACTGAATAAGGCTAAAGTCTTAGCCTCTGCATTCATCAAAAGTCAATTCAGTTATGCTCCGATAATCTGGATGTTTTGTAGAAAAACGCCTTATAAAAAAATTGAGAAAATTCATCGTAGGACACTAAAAGTAGTTTACAACATTGACTTATCATATGGTGATTTACTTGCCACATTTAACGAAATATCTATCCACCAGCTACATTTACGAACACTAGCGATTGAAATTTTTAAGTCAATAATGCACCTGAACCCTGAGTTCATGTGGTCATACTTTAATCTTGACCGAAACCCTTAAACTATGAACTTAGAACGGGACGAACGTTAGCTCTCCCTCCTGCCAAATCGACCTATTTTGGTACAAACTCTGTTTTATATAGAGGTTGTTGGCTATGGAATAAATTGCCGCAAAATGTAAAATTATGCCAAACGGTCGAAGAATTTAAAAAGCAACTTGTGTCACAAGGAATTATCCATTGTAGTTGTTTAATTTGTTTATAAATTAAAATAAAATTGTAAATAAATATTTAATATAACCTCGTTCACAGGTTCTCTCGCCTTTCTTTACAAGAAAGCATAAAGCTGGATCGCCTGGTGACTAGGTTAGTTGGTTTTTATTAGTCTAGGCTACCCATTGTAACCAACTTAAAATAAAGAATACATACATACATACATACATACATACAAAGCCTCCCTAGAGTAAGCTTTCCATCGTCGTTTTCACTTAGTGCGAACCCCAAACATTATAGTAATGAAGAGGAATCAATTAAGCTGTTGAATGAAATAATTGTTCCGTACGTCAAGAAAGAGCGAGAGAGGCTGGGATTGGAGAAAGATCAGTCGGCTTTAATGATTATGGATGTCTTTAAAGGGCAAATGACCGGTCCTGTCTTGAAGGTATTGTCTGACAACCATGTATTGCTAGAGAGCGTTCCTGCCAATTTCACATACCTCTTCCAACCTCTTGACGTCCAAGGAGGCCCAAATGGCTATGTAAAACGCATGATGAAAAAGAAGTTTACTACCTGGTACGCAGATCAAATCACCCAAGCTATGGATAAAGATCAAGAGCTCGAAACGATTGAAGTAGCACTAAAGCTTTCGATTGTCAAACCGTTACACGCGAAATGGCTTATTGAGATGTACAATGAAATGACGTCGGATGATGGGAAACAGGTGTGCTTGAAGGGTTGGCAAGTAGCAGGTATAAAGGATGCTGTAGCCAAGGGTATGTCCGGTTTACCAAGCCTTGATCCGTTTAACGACATCGACCCAATGTTAGACGAAGAACCTAATGTTCAAGCTGTCAATTCTTCTGGTTTGTCCACAGCTTCAAAATACGTCAGTGATTACGGGATCGAAGACGAAAGCGACGAAGAAGAATGGGTCGAAGAAAATGAAGAGGATGAAGATAGGAATTTTTTTGATGTTTTTGATGACGAAGATGATTTGTAAATAGATTTTGACATGTAACTCGGAAGAAAAAGCATGATTCTTGATACTGATGACAATAAATCATTTTCTTTCCTTTACAAATTTTACGATATTCAAATGTTTCGTGAAAATTTGTTTTAAGTTAAGACAGAATTCGCGAAATTAAATCCTCGCGTAATTTTTAGAAAGCCTGAATTCGCGAAATTAAATCCTCGCGAAATTTTTGAAAAGACTAAATTCGCGAAATTAAATCCTCGCGAAATACGATTTATTTGACCTCGCGAAATTAAATCCGCGCGAAAATTTGTCCGATTAAGGTACTATTTTTTTGAAAAGCACAAGTCTCATGCGTCTTAGTGGTGGAAACCGCGTTTTAAAAATCGTTCTGGAAATGAGTTTACTCGCCGGATACTTTCCTCGTCTACTTTCGACTATACCGGCCGGACGCGGGATTTACGAGAAACCGCGCATTTTCGGTTTCCGGCGGTTAAACTGCTTTCATTCCGAGTCTGATAAAAAAGGATACCATTTTTTTGAAAAGCACATGTTTTATGCGTTTTAGTGGTAGAAACCGCGTTTTAAAAATCGTTCTGGAAATGAGTTTACTCGCCCGATACTTTCTTCGTCTACATTCGACTATACCGGCCGGACGCGGGATTTACGAGAAACCGCGCATTTTCGGTTTCCGGCGGTTAAACTGCTTTCATTCCGAGTCTGATAAAAAAGGATACCATTTTTTTGAAAAGCACAAGTTTTATGCGTTTTAGTGGTAGAAACCGCGTTTTAAAAATCGTTCTGGAAATGAGTTTACTCGCCGGATACTTTCTTCCTCTACATTTGACTATACCGGCCTGGATCAGTATTTACGGGAAATCACGCATTTTCGATTTCCGACGATTAAACTGCTTTTATTCAGTGTCTGATCAAAAATGATACTATTTTTGAAAACTACAAGTCTCATGCGTCTTAGTGGTGGAAACCGCGTTTTAAAAATCGGTCTGGGAATGAGTTTACTCACCGGGTACTTTCGTCGTCTACATTTGACTATACCGGCGTGGATCAGGATTTACGGGAAATCACGCATTTTCGGTTTCCGACGATTAAACTGCTTTTATTCGGTGTCTGATCAAAAATGATACTATTTTTGAAAATTACAAGTCTCTTGCGTCTTAGTGGTGGAAACCGCGTTTTAAAAATCGGTCTGGAAATGAGTTTACTCACTGGGTACTTTCTTCGTCTACATTTGACTATACCGGCCTAGATCAGGATTTGCGGGAAATCACTCATTTTCGCTTTCCGACGATTAAACTGCTTTTATTCGGTGCCTGATCTAAAATGGTACTATTTTTGAAAACTACAAGTCTCATGCGTCCTAGTTGTGGAAACCGCGTTTTAAAAATCGTCTGGAAATGTGTTTACTCGCCGGATACTTTCTTCGTCTACATTCGACTATACCGTCTGGACGCGGGATTTACAACAAACCGCGCATTTTCGGTTTCCGGTGGTTAAACTGCTTTCATTCCGAGTCTGATAAAAAAGGATACCATTTTTTTAAAAAGCACAAGTTTTATGCGTTTTAGCGGTGGAAACCGCGTTCTAAAAATAGTTCTGGAAATGAGTTTACTCGCCGGATACTTTCTTCGTCTAGATTCGACTATACCGGCCGGACGCGGGATTTACGAGAAACCGCGCATTTTCGGTTTCCGGCGGTTAAACTGCTTTCATTCCGAGTCTGATAAAAAAGGATACCATTTTTTTGAAAAGCACAAGTTTTATGCGTTTTAGTGGTAGAAACCGCGTTTTAAAAATCGTTCTGGAAATGAGTTTACTCGCCGGATACTTTCTTCGTCTACATTCGACTATACCGGCCGGACGCGGGATTTACGAGAAACCGCGCATTTTCGGTTTCCGGCGGTTAAACTGCTTTTATTCGGTGTCTGATCAAAAATGATACTATTTTTGAAAACTACAAATCTCATGCGTCTTTGTGGTGGAAACTGCGTTTTAAACAATCGTTCTGGAAATGAGTTTACTCGCCGGATACTTTCTTCGTCTACATTCGAACTATACTGGCCGGACGCAGGGATTTACGAGAAACCGCGCATTTTCGGTTTTCCGGCGGTTAAACTGCTTTCATTACGAGTCTGATAAAAAAAGGATACTATTTTTGAAAATTACAAGTCTCATGCGTCTTAGTGGTGGAAACCGCGTTTTTAAAAAATCGTTCTGGAAATGAGTTTACTCACTGGGTACTTCTTTCGTCCTACATTTGACTATACCGGCCTGGAATCAGGATTTGCGGGAAATCACTCATTTTCGCTTTCCGACGATTAAACTGCTTTTATTCGGTGCCTGATCTAAAATGGTACTATTTTTGAAAACTACAAGTCTCATGCGTCCTAAGTGGTGGAAACCGCGTTTTAAAAATCGTCTGGAAATGTGTTTACTCGCCGGATACTTTCTTCGTCTACATTCGACTATACCGTCTGGACGCGGGATTTACAACAAACCGCGCATTTTCGGTTTCGGTGGTTAAACTGTCTTTCATTCCGAGTCTGATAAAAAGGATACCATTTTTTTGAAAAGCACAAGTTTTATGCGTTTTTAGTGGTAGAAACCGCGTTCTAAAAATAGTTCTGGAAATGAGTTTACTCGCCGATACTTTCTTCGTCTAGATTCGACTATACCGGCTGGACGCGGGATTTACGGACCGCGCATTTTCGGGTTTCCGGCGGTTAAACTGCTTTCATTCCGAGTCTGATAAAAGGATACTATTTTTTGAAAAGAACAAGTCTTCATGCGTCTTAGTGGTGGAAACCGCGTTTTAAAAAATCGTTCTGGAAATGAGTTTTACTCACCGGATACTTTCCTCGTCTACATTCGAACTATACCGGCCGGACGCGGGATTTACGAGAAACCGCGCATTTTCGGTTCCGGCGGTTAAACTGCTTTCATTCCGAGTTCTGATAAAAAGGATACCATTTTTTTTGAAAAGCACAAGTTTTATGCGTTTTAGTGGGTAGAAAGAACCCGCCGTTTTAAAAATCGTTCTGGAAATGAGTTTACTCGCCGGATACTTTCTTCGTCTACATTCGACTATACTGGCGGACGCGGGATTTACCGAGAAAAACCACGCATTTTCGGTTTCCGGCGGTTAAACTGCTTTATTCGGTGTCTGATCAAAAATGATACTATTTTTGAAAATACAAATCTCATGCGTCTTTTGTGGTGGAAACTGCTTTTAACAATCGTTCTGGAAATGAGTTTACTCGCCGGATTACTTTCTTCGTCTACATTCGACTATACTGGCCGGACGCGGGATTACGAGAAACCGCGCATTTTCGGTTTCCGGCGGTTAAACTGCTTTCATTACGAGTCTGATAAAAAAGGATACTATTTTTGAAAATTACAAGTCTCATGCGTCTTAGTGGTGGAAACCGCGTTTTAAAAAATCGTTCTGGAAAATGAGTTTACTCACTGGGTACTTTCTTCGTCTACATTTGACTATACCGGCCTGGCATCAGGATTTGCGCGAAATCACTCATTTTCGCTTTCCGACGATTAAACTGCTTTTATTCGGTTGCCTGATCTAAAATGGTACTATTTTTTGAAAACTACAAGTCTCTATGCGTCGTAGTGGTGGAAAACCGCGTTTTAAAAAATCGTCTGGGAAATGTGTTTACTCGCCGGATACTTTCTTCGTCTACATTCGACTATACCGTCTGGACGCGGATTTACAACAAACCGCTCATTTTCGGTTTCCGGTGCGTTAAACTGCTTTTCATTCCGAGTCTGATAAAAAAAGGATACCATTTTTTTAAAAAGCACAAAGTTTTATGCGTTTTAGTGGTGGAAACCGCGTTCTTAAAAAATAGTTCTGGAAATGAGTTACTCGCCGGATACTTTCTTCGTCTAGATTCGACTATACCGGCCCGGACGCGGGATTTACGAGAAACGCGCATTTTTGGTTTTGCGGCGGTTTAAAACTGCTTTCATTCCGAGTCCTGATGAAAAAGGATACCATTTTTTTGAAAAGCACAAGTTTTTGCGTTTTAGTGGTAGAACCGCGTTTTAAAAATCGTTCTGGAATGAGTTTACTCGCCGGATACTTTCTTCGTCTACATTCGACTATAACGGCCGGACGCGGGATTTACAAGAAACCGCGGCATTTTCGGTTTCCGACGATTAAACTGCTTTATTTCGTGTCTGATCAAAAAAGATACTATTTTTGAAGAACACAACTCATGCGTCTTTAGTGGTGGAAACCGCGTTTTAAAAATCGTTCTGGAAATGAGTTTACTCACCGGTACTTTCTTCGTCTACATTCGACTATACCGGCCTGGATCAGGATTTACGGGAAACCGCGCATTTTCGGTTTCCGACGATTAAACTGCTTTTATTCGGTGTCTGATCAAAAATGATACTATTTTTGAAAACTACAAGTCTCATGCGTCTTAGTGGTGGAAACCGCGTTTTAAAAATCGTTCTGGAAATGAGTTTACTCACGGGATACTTTCTTCGTCTACATTCGACTATACCGGCCTGGATCAGGATTTACGGGAAATCACGCATTTTCGTTTCCGACGTTAAACTGCTTTTATTCGGTGCTGATCAAAAAGGATACTATTTTTTGAAAAACAAGTCTCATGCGTCTAGTGGTGGAAACCGCGTTTTAAAAATCGTTCTGGAAATGAGTTTACTCGCCGGATACTTTCTTCGTCTACATTCGACTATACCGTCTGGACGCGGGATTACAACAAACCGCGCATTTTCGGTTTCCGGGGTTAAACTGCTTTCATTCCGAGTCTGATAAAAAAGGATACCATTTTTTTAAAAAGCACAAGTTTTATGCGTTTTAGTGGTAGAAAACCGCGTTCTAAAAATAGTTCTGAAATGAGTTTACTCGCCGGATACTTTCTTAGTCTAGATTCGACTATACCGGGCCGGACGCGGGATTTACGAGAAACCGCGCATTTTCGGTTTCCGGCGGTTAAACTGCTTTCATTCCGAGTCTGATGAAAAAAGGATACCATTTTTTTGAAAAGCACAAGTTTTATGCGTTTTAGTGGTAGAAACCGCGTTTTAAAAATCGTTCTGGAAATGAGTTTACTCGCCGGATACTTTCTTCGTCTACATTCGACTATACCGGCCGGACGCGGGATTTACGAGAAACCGCGCATTTTTCGGTTTCCGACGATTAAACTGCTTTTATTCGGTGTCTGATCAAAAATGATACTATTTTTGAAGAACTACAAATCTCATGGCGTCTTTGTGGTTGGAAACTGCGTTTTAACAATCGTTCTGGAAATGAGTTTACTCGCCGGATACTTTCTTCGTCTACATTCGACTATACTGGCCGGGACGCGGGATTTACGAGAAAACCGCGCATTTTCGGTTTCCGGCGGTTAAACTGCTTTCATTACGAGTCTGATAAAAAAGGATACTATTTTTGAAAATTTAACAAGTCTCATGCGTCTTAGTGGTGGAAACCGCGTTTTAAAAATCGTTCTTGGAAATGAGTTTACTCACTGGGTACTTTCTTCGTCTACATTTGACTATACCGGCCTGGATCAGGATTTTGCGCGAAATCAACTCATTTTCGCTTTTCGACGATTAAACTGCTTTTATTCGGTGCCTGATCTAAAATGGTACTATTTTTGAAAACTACAAGTCTCATGCGTCCTAGTGGTGAAACCGCGTTTTTTAAAAATCGTCTGGAAAATGTGTTTACTCGCCGGATACTTTCTTCGTCTACATTCGACTATACCGTCTGGACGCGGGATTTACGAGAAACCGCGCATTTTCGGTTTCCGGCGGTTAAACTGCTTTCATTCCGAGTCTGATAAAAAAGGGATACCATTTTTTTGAAAAAGCACAAGTTTTATGCGTTTTAGTGGTAGAAACCGCGTTTTAAAAATCGTTCTGGAAATGAGTTTACTGGCCGGATACTTTCTTCGTCTAGATTCGACTATACCGGCGGACGCGGGATTTACGAGGAAACCGCGCATTTTTCGGTTTCCGGCGGTTAAACTGCTTTCATTCCGAGTCTGATAAAAAGGATACTATTTTTTGAAAAGCACAAGTCTCATGCGTCTTAGTGGTGGAAACCGCGTTTTAAAAATCGTTCTGGAAATGAGTTTACTCGCCGGATACTTTCTTCGTCTACATTCGACTATACCGGCCGGACGCGGGATTTACGAGAAACCGCGCATTTTCGGTTTCCGGCGGTTAAACTGCTTTCATTCCGAGTCTGATAAAAAAGGATACCATTTTTTTGAAAAGCACAAGTTTTATGCGTTTTAGTGGTAGAAACCGCGTTTAAAATCGTTTCTGGAAATGAGTTTACTCGCCGGATACTTTCTTCGTCTACATTCGACTATACTGGCCGGACGCGGGATTTACGAGAAACCACGCATTTTCGGTTTCCGGCGGTTAAACTGCTTTTATTCCGGTGTCTGATCAAAAATGGATGCTATTTTTTTGAAAAACTACAAATCTTTCATGCGTCTTTGTGGTGGAAACTGCGTTTTAAAAATCGTTCTGGAAATGAGTTTACTCGCCGGATACTTTCTTCGTCTACATTCGACTAACTGGCCGGACGCAGGATTTACGAGAAACCGCGCATTTTCGGTTTCCGGCGGTTAAACTGCTTTCATTACGAGTCTGATAAAAAAGGATACTATTTTTTGAAAATTACAAGTCTCATGCGTCTTAGTGGTGGAAACCGCGTTTTAAAAATCGTTCTGGAAATGAGTTTACTCACTGGGGTACTTTCTTCGTCTACATTTGACTATACCGGCCTGGATCAGGATTTGCGGGAAATCACTCATTTTCGCTTTCCGACGAATTAAACTGCTTTTATTCGGTGCCTGATCTAAAATGGTACTATTTTTGAAAACTACAAGTCTCATGCGTCGTAGTGGTGGAAACCGCGTTTTAAAAATCGTCTGGAAATGTGTTTACTCGCCGGATACTTTCTTCGTCTACATTCGACTATACCGTCTGGACGCGGGATTTACAACAAACCGCGCATTTTCGGTTTCCGGGGGTTAAACTGCTTTCATTCCGAGTCTGATAAAAAAGGATACCATTTTTTTTGAAAAGCACAAGTTTTATGCGTTTTAGTGGTAGAAACCGCGTTCTAAAAATAGTTCTGGAAATGAGTTTACTCGCCGGATACTTTCTTAGTCTAGATTCGACTATACCGGCCGGACGCGGGATTTTACGAGAAACCGCGCATTTTCGGTTTCGGCGGTTAAACTGCTTTCATTCCGAGTCTGATGAAAAAGGATACCATTTTTTTTGAAAAGCACAAGTTTTATGCGTTTTAGTGGTAGAAACCGCGTTTTAAAAATCGTTCTGGAAATGAGTTTACTCGCCGGATACTTTCTTCGTCTACATTCGACTATACCGGCCGGACGCGGGATTTACGAGAAACCGCCCATTTTCGGTTTCCGACGATTAAACTGCTTTTATTCGGTGTCTGATCAAAAATGATACTATTTTTGAGAACTACAAATCTCGTGCGTCTTAGTGGTGGAAATCGCGTTTTAAAAATCGTCTGGAAATGTGTTTACTCGCCGGATACTTTCTTCGTCTACATTCGACTATACTGGCCGGACGCGGGATTTACGAGAAACCGCGCATTTTCGGTTTCCGGCGGTTAAACTGCTTTCATTACGAGTCTGATAAAAAAGGATACTATTTTTGAAAACTACAAATCTCATGCGTCTTTGTGGTGGAAACTGCGTTTTAACAATCGTTCTGGAAATGAGTTTACTCGCTGGATACTTTCTTCGTCTACATTCGACTATACTGGCCGGACGCAGGATTTACGAGAAACCGCGCATTTTCGGTTTCCGGCGGTTAAACTGCTTTCATTACGAGTCTGATAAAAAAGGATACTATTTTTGAAAATTACAAGTCTCATGCGTCTTAGTGGTGGAAACCGCGTTTTAAAAATCGTTCTGGAAATGAGTTTACTCACTGGGTACTTTCTTCGTCTACATTTGACTATACCGGCCTGGATCAGGATTTGCGGGAAATCACTCATTTTTCGCTTTCCGACGATTTAAACTGCTTTTATTCGGTGCCTGATCTAAAATGGTACTATTTTTGAAAACTACAAGTCTCATGCGTCGTAGTGGTGGAAACCGCGTTTTAAAAATCGTCTGGAAATGTGTTTACTCGCCGGATACTTTCTTCGTCTACATTCGACTATACCGTCTGGACGCGGGATTTACAACAAACCGCGCATTTTCGGTTTCCGGTGGTTAAACTGCTTTCATTCCGAGTCTGATAAAAAAGGATACCATTTTTTTGAAAAGCACAAGTTTTATGCGTTTTAGTGGTAGAAACCGCGTTCTAAAAATAGTTCTGGAAATGAGTTTACTCGCCTGATACTTTCTTCGTCTAGATTCGACTATACCGGCTGGACGCGGGATTTACGGGAAACCGCGCATTTTCGGTTTCCGGCGGTTAAACTGCTTTCATTCTGAGTCTGATAAAAAAGGATACTATTTTTTGAAAAGCACAAGTCTCATGCGTCTTAGTGGTGGAGCCGCGTTTTAAAAATAGTTCTGGAAATGAGTTTACTCACCGGATACTTTCCTCGTCTACATTCGACTTAACCGGCCGGACGCGGGATTTACGAGAAACCGCGCATTTTCGGTTTCCGGCGGTTAAACTGCTTTCATTCCGAGTCTGATAAAAAAGGGATACCATTCTTTTGAAAAGCACAAGTTTTATGCGTTTTAGTGGTAGAAACCGCGTTTTAAAAATCGTTCTGGAAATGAGTTTACTCGCCGGATACTTTCTTCGTCTACATTCGACTATACCGGCCGGACGCGGATTTACGAGAAACCGCGCATTTTCGGTTTCCGGCGGTTAAACTGCTTTCATTCCGAGTCTGATAAAAAAGGATACCATTTTTTTGAAAAGCACAAGTTTTATGCGTTTTATTGGTAGAAACCGCGTTTTAAAAATCGTTCTGGAAATGAGTTTACTCGCCGGATACTTTCTTCGTCTACATTCGACTATACCGTCTGGACGCGGGATTTACAACAAACCGCGCATTTTCGGTTTCCGGCAGTTAAACTGCTTTCATTCCGAGTCTGATAAAAAAGGATACCATTTTTTTGAAAAGCACAAATTTTATGCGTTTTAGTGGCAGAAACCGCGTTCTAAAAATCGTTCTGGAAATGAGATTACTCGCCGGATACTTTCTTCGTCTACATTCGACCATACCGGCCGGACGCGGGATTTACGAGAAAGCGCGCATTTTCGGTTTCCGGCGGTTAAACTGCTTTCATTCCGAGTCTGATAAAAAAGGATGCCATTTTTTTGAAAAGCACAAGTTTTATGCGTTTTAGTGGTAGAAACCGCGTTTCAAAAATCGTTCTGGAAATGAGTTTACTCGCCGGATACTTTCTTCGTCTACATTCGACTACACTGTCTGGACGCGGGATTTACAACAAACCGCGCATTTTCGGTTTCCGGCGGTTAAACTGCTTTCATTCCGAGTCTGATAAAAAAGGATACCATTTTTTTGAAAAGCACAAGTCTCATGCGTCTTAGTGGTGGAAACCGCGTTTTAAAAATTGTTCTGGAAATGAGTTTACTCACTGGGTACTTTCTTCGTCTACATTTGACTATACCGGCCTGGATCAGGATTTGCGGGAAATCACTCATTTTCGCTTTCCGACGATTAAACTGCTTTTATTCGGTGCCTGATCTAAAATGGTACTATTTTTGAAAACTGCAAGTCTCATGCGTCGTAGTGGTGGAAACCGCGTTTTAAAAATCGTCTGGAAATGTGTTTACTCGCCGGATACTTTCTTCGTCTACATTCGACTATACCGTCTGGACGCGGGATTTACAACAAACCGCGCATTTTCGGTTTCCGGTGGTTAAACTGCTTTCATTCCGAGTCTGATAAAAAAGGATACCATTTTTTTGAAAAGCACAAGTTTTATGCGTTTTAGTGGTAGAAACCGCGTCTAAAAATAGTTTCTGGAATGAGTTTACTCGCCTGATACTTTCTTCGTCTAGATTCGACTATACCGGCTGGACGCGGGATTTACGGGAAACCGCGCATTTTCGGTTTCCGGCGGTTAAACTGCTTTCATTCTGAGTCTGATAAAAAAGGATACTATTTTTTTGAAAAGCACAAGTCTCATGCGTATTAGTGGTGGAGCCGCGTTTTAAAAATAGTTCTGGAAATGAGTTTACTCACCGGATACTTTCCTCGTCTACATTCGACTTAACCGGCCGGACGCGGGATTTACGAGAAACCGCGCATTTTCGGTTTCCGGCGGTTAAACTGCTTTCATTCCGAGTCTGATAAAAAAGGATACCATTTTTTTGAAAAGCACAAGTTTTACGCGTTTTAGTGGTAGAAAACCGCGTTTTAAAAATCGTTCTGGAAATGAGTTACTCGCCGGATACTTTCTTCGTCTACATTCGACCATACCGGCCGGACGCGGGATTTACGAGAAACCGCGCATTTTCGGTTTCCGGCGGTTAAACTGCTTTCATTCCGAGTCTGATAAAAAAGGATTACCATTTTTTTTGAAAAAGCACAAGTTTTATGCGTTTTATTGGTCAGAAACCGCGTTTTAAAAATCGTTCTGGAAATGAGTTTACTCGCCGGATACTTTCTTCGTCTACATTCGGACTATACCGTCTGGACGCGGGATTTACAACAAACCGCGCATTTTCGGTTTCCGGCAGGTTAAACTGCTTTCATTCCGAGTCTGATAAAAAAGGATACCATTTTTTTGAAAAGCACAAGTTTCATGCGTCTTAGTGGTGGAAACCGCGTTCTAAAAATCGTTCTGGAAATGAGTTTACTCGCCGGATACTTTCTTCGTCTACATTCGACTATACCGGCCGGACGCGGGATTTACGAGAAACCGCGCATTTTCGGTTTCCGGCGGTTAAACTGCTTTCATTCCGAGTCTGATAAAAAGGATGCCATTTTTTTGAAAAGCACAAGTTTTATGCGTTTTAGTGGTGGAAACCGCGTTTAAAAATCGTTCTGGAAATGAGTTTACTCGCCGGATACTTTCTTCGTCTACATTCGACTATACGTCTGGACGCGGGATTTACAACAAACGCGCATTTTCGGTTTCCGGCGGTTAAACTGCTTTCATTCCGAGTCTGATAAAAAAGGATACCATTTTTTTTGAAAAGCACAAGTCTATGCGTCTTAGTGGTGGAAACCGCGTTTTAAAAATCGTTCTGGAAATGAGTTTACTCGGGTACTTTCTTCGTCTACATTCGACTATACCGCCTGGACGCGGGATTTACGGGAAACCGCGCATTTTCGGTTTCCGGCGTTAAACTGCTTTCATTCCGAGTCTGATAAAAAGGATACTATTTTTTGAAAAGCACAAGTCTCATGCGTCTTAGTGGTGGAAACCGCGTTTTAAAAATCGTTCTGGAAATGAGTTTACTCACGGGTACTTTCTTCGTCTACATTTGACTATACCGGCCTGGATCGGGATTTACGGGAAATCACGCATTTTCGGTTTCCGACGATTAAACTGCTTTTATTCCGGTGTCTGATCAAAAAGGATACTATTTTTTGAAAAGCACAAGTTTCATGCGTTCTTAGTGGTGGAAACCGCGTTTTAAAAATCGTTCTGGAAATGAGTTTACTCGCCGGATACTTTCTTCGTCTACATTCGACTATACCGGCTGGACGCGGGATTTACGAGAAACCGCGCATTTTCGGTTTCCGGCGGTTAACTGCTTTCATTCCGAGTCTGATAAAAAAGGATACCATTTTTTGAAAAGCACAAGTTTTATGCGTTTAGTGGTTAGAAACCGCGTTTTAAAAATCGTTCTGGAAATGAGTTACTCGCCGGATACTTTTCTTCGTCTACATTCGACTATACCGGTCTGGACGCGGGATTTACGAACAAACCGCGCATTTTCGGTTTCCGGCGGTTTAAACTGCTTTCATTCCGAGTCTGATAAAAAAGGATACTATTTTTTGAAAAGCACAAGTCTTATGCGTTTTAGTGGCGAGAAACCGCGTTTTAAAAATCGTTCTGGAAATGAGTTTACTCGCCGGATACTTTCTTCGTTCTACCATTCGACTATACCGGCGGACGCGGGATTTACGGAGAAACCGCGCATTTTCGGTTTCCGGCGGTTAAACTGCTTTCATTCCGAGTCTGATAAAAACGTACTTCTTGGTCTAATTCCCAGCCATACCGGCAACGTCTGGGATTTATATAAAGAAAAGAACCGCGATTTTATCCGAGTTGCGGCGGTATTCTTTAAACTGCCTATCATTCCGTTCTGGATAAAACGTGATGCGCATTTTTTCTTAACAGCGACAGTGTAGTGCCTTGTGGCTAGACAACGCGTTTCAAACTTCGGAAAATAAGATTACTCGCCGAGGATTCTTTTCTGTTGTCAACATTGTCGGCCCGAAATAGTGTTAGTACTGCTGGAACGGGATTTACAGCAACCGGCTTTTTCGTTCCGCCGGGTTAAAGCTGCATTTTTCTCGTAATCCTTGATCAGAGCCGGTATAGTCGAATGGGTAGAGAAGAAAGTTATTAATCGTGAATGGGCGTAACTCATTTCCCAGAACGATTTTCAAAACAGCGATGCCCACATAGACGCATAGCGTAGTTTCAAATAGTATATTTTGTCAGACAGCCGATAAAAGCCGGTTGTAACCGCCGGAAACCGAAAAAAAACATGGCGGGGTGTCTCAATGCTCCCGTCCAGCCGGATATAGTCGAATGTAGAGGACGAAGAAAGTATCCGGCGGAGGTAAACTCATTTCCAGAACGATTTTCGTAAACGCGGTTTCCACACAGGCGCAGAGACTTTGTGCTTTCAAAAAAAATAGTATCCTTTTTTATCAGACTCGTTAGATGAAAAGCAGTTTACCCGAACCTCGAAAAATCGCGGTTTCTGCGTTACCACCTCCAGCCGGTATTAGTCTCCGATGTAGACGAGAAGGAGAAAGGAGAAGAAGGAAGGAAAGAAAAAGAAAAAGAGAAGAAGAGGGAAAAAGGAAAGAAAAGTATCCGGCGAAGGGGGTAAACTCATTTCCCAGAACGATTTTTAAAACGCAGTTTCCACCACTAAGTGCGCGATGTTGAGGACTTGTGTCTTTCAAAAATAGTATCCTTTTTGATCAGACTCGGACATGAAGGCCGTTTAACCCGCTGAAGCAGAAAATTCACCGGCGTTTACCCGCAAATCGCGAGGCCCGGCGGGTAATAGTCGAATATAGACGAAGAAAGAATCCGGGCGAGTAAACTATTTCAGACGATGTTTTTAGAACGCGGAGGTTTCACCACAAACACGCATAAGCACTTGTGCTTTTCAAAAAAAAATGGTATTCCTTGCTTTAGTCAGGACCGAATGAAGCGTTAACCGCGGAAACCGAAAATGCACAGTTTATCCCGGTCAAAATCCCGCGTCCCAGCCGGTTTATATATTAGTCGAGAATCAGACGAAGAAAGTTCACCGGCGAGTAAAACTCATTTCCCAGAACGATATTTAGGAACGCGGTTTTTCTACCGCTAAACGAATAAGACTTTGGGTTTCAAAAATGGATCCTTTTTATCAGACTCGGAATGAAGCATGTTTAACGCGCGGAAATCCGAAAATGCGCGGTTTCTTGTAATCCGCGTTCCAGTCGTATTAAGTCGAATGGAGACGCAAAAGAAAGCTATTCCGCGTATGTTTTGTTAAAGCTGCAAGGTTTCAGAACGATTTTTTAAAACGCGGTTTTCCACCACTAAGACGGCATGAGACTTGTGGGCTTTTCAAAAAAATAGTTACCTTTTTATCAGACTCGGATGGGGGGGGAAAGCAGTTTAAACCGCCGGAAACGGAAAATGCACGGTTTCCCGTAATTCCCGCGTCCAGCGGTATCAGTCGAATCCTAGACGAGAGAGAAGGTAAGAGTGGGGAAAAAAAAGGAAAGAGAAAGGAGAACGGGAAAATTCATTCCGGTATATAAAGAGAAAGAATTACCATTTTATTTTTTTCAGCACAATGCCGTCTCATGGTCTTAGTGGTGGAACCGCGTTTTAAAATCGTTCTGGAAATGGCGAAGTTTATACATGGGTACGTTTGTTCTAATCTTGATATACCGGCCTGGATCGGATTTGCGGGAATCATCATTTTCGCTTTCCGCGATTAATGTTTTTATTCGTTCCCCCATGGATCCTACTGTACTATTTTTATGGTAAACACTCAAGTCTCAATGACGTTTCGTAGTGTGGAAGCCGCGTTTTTAAAAAATCGTTCTGGAAAATGTTTTACTACCGGAGTACTTCCTCGTCTACATTCCACATACGCCGTCTGGACGCGGATTCGAGAAACCGGCGATTTCCTGGTCCGCAGGTTTCTCTATTTTATTTCAGAACGATTTTTTTTAAACTTGTCGTGTTTTTTCTTGCTCTACTAGAAAAACAATTCGAGCATTTAAAATTTTGGCACTCCCCGCTTTTCAAAAGAATGGGTCTGATAATTAATCCTTTATTTATCAAGACTATTCCTAGGATATATTTTGGAGAAATAGCAAAGTTTAAACGACCTGTGACTGCGTAATAGTAGCAGCCGAAAAACGGATTCGTCCTGAGAATTATCTCGTTAAAAATCAGTTTCTCGCGTCCAGACGGTTATAGCTTTCGAAGATGAAATTGAAGAGCAGATGTGCATGCGAACGCGGCGTTATCTTTTCCCTCGTAGATCGCCTTTTGTTTACACGGGACGCGTAGAGGAGTACCATTGTGCCAAGACACGGAGTTTTCTATTTTCCGTAGTTTAACCCGGCGGGTTTCCCGGTTAAACTGCTTTCATTCACGCCAGCTACGATTAAAAACAGGATCAGCGTATTATTTCTTGGAACGCCACTAGTCTCATGGCTCTAGTGGATGGTATGCGTCGCGGTTTTTTCAAAAATAAGTACCATAATATAGTAGTTCTCGAAGAAATGAGTTTACTCAGCGGATACTTTCCTGCATGGGGTGGAGCATCTCGGAGATGTATGATAGTAAGGCCCATGTCGTTAAGTCTCGTCGGGAGTTAGCAAACAGGAGCATTTTGCGTTATCCGCAGAAACTGTCCAGTTGTTCATTTCTCTCGCCCAGCGTATGAATAATACAAGGCCCTGACGACTAAGCATTTTTTCCTGAAGGCAACAAGGTCTTAGTGCTGATTTTTTAAGGTCAAGATAGTGGTAAAGCCGCGTTGTAAAATCCGGTTTGGAACAAAGAAAGTTTGTCGCCGGGTATACTCTTCTCGTCTACATTCACTATCCCGAGCGTGCGCGGTATTACGGTAGAAACCGTACGCAGGTTCATCCTCTCACGGTATTCCGCCGAGTTTTTTAAAACGCTGGCTTTCATCCTCCGGTTTGAATAAAACAAGACTAACTTGGGAAAGGCGCACAAATTATACTTCTGTGCTTTTTCTTAAAAGTAAATGGGAACCTTATCTTTTTATCAGACCTGGGCGGAATGGATAAAGCAGTTTTTCGTAGTGGTTGGTTTGAATTCGGTGTAAATTAGACCAAGCTTAAGGTTCGAAACCAAACATCGTCTTGCCCACGCCTCGGGCCTTTTGGATCAATCGTAACGCAACTTGCCCGCATTTTAGTCCAGCGGCGCCAGACTAGTATCCAGTCGAATGTATGGTAGCACGAAGAGCGATGAATACTGCCCAGTCACATTGCTTGTCCGGCGAAGCTGTGTTGGATGAGTCAGGTAAAGTCTATTTGTTTCTCTTTGGAAAAGACGATATTTACTTGAAACGCCCCATTGTTTCCTATAAATCCGCACTTTGAGAAACGCAGAGAATTTATCTAGCGAAACTTGTGATATGCTCGACCCCATCATATCTTTCAACCAGCGAAAAAAAAAAAATAGCATCCTTTAATCGATTCCGGGAGATGAACAGTCAGTGCTTGATTCCCGCGCCGGGGTAGATATGCTTCATTCCGAGGAAAGCCGGAAAAATGCAGCAGTGAGTTTGCACTCGGAGTAAAATCCCGCCCCGTCTGATCTGTCCAGAGTTCTTCGAGTTTAAATTAAATTTTTTGGATTTCAGATAATTTTTTGTATGTTTCAGGATAGACGAGGTTGATATAGAAAGAGTATTTCTCGAAAGGCCGCGTGTTGGAGTAAATCTCCTATATATCCTATGATGAACACGATTTTGTGGCGCGAGTTTCTGCCACTTAACGCATAAATAATTGTTGTTTTCAAAAAAAATGGTATCCTTTTTTATCTCAGATCTCGGATGAAAGCAGTTTAACTGCCAGAAACCGAAAATGCGCGGTTTGTTGTAAAAATCCCCGCGTCCCAGGACGGTATTATACGTCGATGTAAGATCGAAATCGCGCGAGTAAACTATTTCCAGATATACGTTTTTGATAACGCGGTTTCTACCACCAATAAAACGCATAAAACTTGTGCTTTTCAAAAAAATGGTATCCTTTTTCTATACCAGACTCGGAATGAAAGCAGTTTAAACCGCGGAAACCGAAAATGCGCGTTTTCTCGTAAATCCCGCGTCCAGCCGGTATAGTCGAATGTAGACGAAGAAAGTATCCGGCGAGAATCATTTCCAGAACGATTTTTAAAACGCGGTTTCTACCACTAAAACGCATAAACTTGTGCTTTTCAAAAAATGGTATCCTTTTTTATCAGACTGGAATGAAAGCAGTTTAACCCCGAAACGAAAATGCGCCGTTTCCGTAAATCCCGCGTCGGCCGGTTAAATCGAATGTAAGACGAGAAAGTATCCGGGAGTAAACTCATTTCCAGAACATTTTTAAAACGGCTTCACACTAAGACGCATGGACTTGTGCTTTCAAAAAATAGTATCCTTTTTATCAGACTCGAATGAAAGCAGTTTAACGCCGGAAACCGAAAATGCCGGTTTCCCGTAAATCCGCGTCCAGCCGGTATAGTCGAATTAGACGAAGAAAGTATCCGGCGAGGTAATCTCATTTCAGAACGATTTTTAACGCGGTTTCTCCACTAAAAGCAAAATTGTGCTTTTCAAAAATATGGTATCCTTTTTATCAGACTCGGAATGAAGCAGTTTAACCGCCGGAAACCGAAAATGCGCGGTTTCTCGTAAATCCCGCGTCCAGGCGGTATAGTCGAATGTAGACGAAGGAAGTATCCGGCGAGTAACTCATTTCCAGAACGATTTTTAAAACGCGGTTTCCACCACTAGACGCATGACTTGTGTTTTCAAAAAATAGTACCTTTATCAGGCACGAATGAAAGCAGTTTAATCGCGGAAAGCGAAAATGCGTGTTTCCCGAAATCCTAGGCGTATAGTCAATGTAGACGAAGAAAGTATCCGGAGTAAACTCATTTCCAGAACGATTTTTTTAAAAGCGCGGTTTTTCCCAACCACTAAGACGCAATGAGACTTGTGCTTTTCAAAAAAATTGGTATCCTTTTTATCAGACTCGGAATGAAAGCAGTTTAACCGCCGGAAACCGAAAATGCGCGTTTGTTGTAAATCCCGCGTCCAGACAGTATAGTCGAATGTAGACAAAGAAAGTATCCGGCGAGTAAACTCATTTCCAGAACGATTTTTGAACGCGGTTTCTACACTAAAACGCATAAAACTTGTGCTTTTCAAAAAATGGCATCCTTTTTATCAGGACTCCCGGAATGAAAGCAGTTTAACCGCCGGAAACCGAAATGCGCGGTTTCTTCGTAAATCCCGCGTCCGGCCGGTATGGTCGAATGTAGACGAAGAAAGTATCCGGCGAGTAATCTCATTTCCAGAACGACTTTTAGAACGCGGTTTCTGCCACTAAACGCATAAAATTTGTGCTTTTCAAAAAAATGGTATCCTTTTTTATCAGACTCGGAATGAAAGCAGTTTAACTGCCAGAACCGAAAAATGCGCGGTTTGTTGTAAATCCGCGTCCGGCGGTTAGTCGAATCTAGACGAAGAAAGTATCAGGCGAGTAAACTCATTTCCAGAACTATTTTTAGAACGCGGTTTCTACCACTAAAAGCATAAACTTGTGCTTTTTCAAAAAAATGGTATCCCTTTTTTATCAGATCGGATGAAAGCAGTTTAACCACCGGAAACCGAAAATGCGCGGTTTGTTGTAAATCCCGCGTCCAGACGGTATAGTCGAATGTAGACGAAGAAAGTATCCGGCGAGTAAACACTTTCCAGACGATTTTTAAAACGCGGTTTCCACCACTACGACGGCATGAGACTTGCAGTTTTCAAAAATAGTACCATTTTAGTTCAGGCACCGAATAAAAGCAGTTTAATCGTCGGAAGCGAAAATGAGTGATTTCTCCGTAAATCCTGATCCAGGCCGGTATAGTCAAATGTAGACGAAGAAAGTACCAGTGAGTAAACTCATTTCCAGAACATTTTTAAACGCGGTTTCACCACTAAGACGCATGGAACTTGTGCTTTTCAAAAAAATGGTATCCTTTTTTATCAGACTCGGAATGAAAGCAGTTTAACCGCGGAAACCGAAAATGCGCGTTTGTTGTAAATCCCGCGTCCAGCAGTTGTAGTCGAATGTAGACGAAGAAAGTATCGGCGAGTAAGTCATTTCCAGAACGATTTGTTTGAAACGCGGTTTCTACACTAAAACGCATAAAACTTGTGCTTTTTCAAAAAATGGCTATCCTTTTTTATCAGACTCGGAATGAAAGCAGTTTAACCGCCGGAACCGGAAAATGCGCGCTTTCTCGTAAATCCCGCGTTCCGGCCGGTATGGTCGAATGTAGACGAAGAAGTATCCGGCGCGTAATCTCATTTCCAGAACGATTTTTAAAACGCGGTTTCTCCACTAAAACGCAATAAAATTGTGCTTTTCAAAAAAATGGTATCCTTTTTATCAGACTCGGAATGAAAGCAGTTTAACTCGCCGGAAACCGAAATGCGCGTTTGTTGTAAATCCCGCGTCCAGCCGGTATAGTCGAATGTAGACGAAGAAGTATCGGCGAGTAAACTCATTTCCAGAACGATTTTTAAAACGCGGTTTCACCACTAAAACGCATAACTTGTGCTTTTCAAAAAAATGTATCCTTTTTTATCAGACTCGGAATGAAAGCAGTTTAACCGCCGGAAACCGAAAATGCGCGGTTTCTCGTAAATCCCGCTCGGCCGGTATAGTCGAATGTAGACGAAGAAGTATCCGGCGAGAAACTCATTTCCAGAACGATTTTTAAAACGCGGTTTCTACCACTAAACGCATAAACTTGTGCTTTTCAAAAAATGGTATCCTTTTTATCAGACTCGGAATGAAAGCAGTTTAACCGCCGGAAACCGAAAATGCGCGGTTTCTCGTAAATCCGCGTCGCCGGTAAGTCGAATGTAGACGAGAAAAGTATCGGCGAGGAAACTCATTTCCAGACGATGATTAAAACGCGGTTTCCACCACTACGACGCATGGACTTGTAGCTTTTCAAAATAGTACCTTTTAGATCAGCACCGAATAAAAGCAGTTTAACGTCGGAAACGAAAATGAGTGTTTCCCGCAATCCTGATCCAGGCCGGTATAGTCAATGTAGACGAAGAAAGTACCCAGAGTAAACTCATTTCCAGAACGATTTTTAAACGCGGTTTCCACCACTAAGACGCTGAGACTTGTGCTTTTCAAAAAAATGGTATCCTTTTTTATCAGACTCGGAATGAAAGCAGTTTAACCGCCGGAAACCGAAAATGCGCGGTTTGTTTAAATCCGCGTCCACAGTATAGTCGAATGTAGACGAAGAAAGTATCCGGCGAGTAAACTCATTTCCAGAACGATTTTTAAAACGCGGTTTCTACCACTAAAACGCATAAAACTTGTGCTTTTCAAAAAAATGGCATCCTTTTTTATCAGACTCGGAATGAAAGCAGTTTAACGCCGGAAACCGAAAATGCGCGTTTCTCGTAAATCCGCGTCCGGCCGGTATGTCGAATGTAGACGAAGAAAGTATCGGCGAGTAATACTCATTCCAGAACGATTTTTAGAACGCGGTTTCTACCACTAAAACGCTAAAACTTGTGCTTTTCAAAAAAATGGTATCCTTTTTATCAGACTCGGAATGAAAGCAGTTAACTGCCGAAACCGAAAATGCGCGTTTCTCGAAATCCCGCGTCCGGCCGGTTAAGTCGAATGTAGACGAGGAAAGTATCCGGCGAGTAAACTCATTTCCAGAACATTTTTAAAACGCGGCCCACATAACGCATGAGACTTGTGCTTTTCAAAAAAATAGTATCCTTTTTTATCAGACTCAGATGAAAGCAGTTTAACCGCCGGAAACCGAAATGCGCGGTTTCCCGTAAATCCCGCGTCCAGCCGGTATAGTCGAATCTAGACGAAGAAGTATCGGCGAGTAAACTCATTTCCAGAACATTTTTAGAACGCGGTTCTTTCCACTAAAACGCATAAAACTTGTGCTTTTCAAAAAAATGGTATCCTTTTTATCAGACTCGGAATGAAAGCAGTTTAACCGCCGGAAACCGAAAATGCCGGTTGTTCGTAAATCCCGCGTCCAGCGGTATAGTCGAATGTAGACGAAGAAAGTATCCGGCGAGTAAACACATTTCCAGAACGATTTTTAAAACGCGGTTTCCACCACTAGACGCATGAGACTTGCTGTTTTCAAAAATAGTACCTTTTAGATTCAGCACCGAATAAAGGCGTTTAATCGTCGGAAGCGAAAATGACGTGTTTCCGCAAATCTGATCCAGGCCGGTTAGTCGAATGTAGACGAAGAAAGTACCAGGAGTAAACTCATTCCAGAACATTTTTAAAACGCGGTTTCCACCACTAAGACGCATGAGACTTGTGCTTTTCAAAAAATGGTATCCTTTTTTATCAGACTCGAATGAAAGCAGTTTAACCGCCGGAAACCGAAAATGCGCGGTTTGTTGTAAATCCCGCGTCAGCGTGTAGTCGAATGTAGACGAAGAAGTATCGGCGAGTAAACTCATTTCCAGAACGATTTTTAAACGCGGTTTCTACCATCAACGCATAAACTTGTGCTTTTCAAAAAATGCATCCTTTTTATCAGACTCGGAATGAAAGCAGTTTAACGCCGGAAACCGAAAATGCGCGTTTCTCGTAAATCCCGCGTCCGGCGGTATGGTCGAATGTAGACGAAGAAAGTATCCGGCGAGTAATCTCATTTCCAGAACGATTTTTAACGCGTTTCTGCCACTAAAACGCATAAATTTGGCTTTTCAAAAAATGGATCCTTTATCAGACTCGAATGAAAGCAGTTTAACGCCGGAAACCGAAAATGCGCGGTTTGTTGTAAATCCCGCGTCCAGCGGATAAGTCGAATGTAGACGAAGAAAGTATCCGGCGAGTAAACTCATTTCCAGAACGATTTTTAAAACGCGGTTCTACAATAAAACGCATAAACTTGTGCTTTTAAAAAATGGTATCCTTTTTTATCAGACTCGGAATGAAAGCAGTTTAACGCCGGAAACCGAAAATGCGCGGTTTCTCGTAAATCCCGCGTCCGGCCGGTGTATAGTCGAAGTAGACGAAAAGTATCCGGCGAGTAAACTCATTTCCAGAACGATTTTAAAACGCGGTTTCTACACTAAAACGCATAAACTTGTGCTTTTCAAAAAATGGTATCCTTTTTATCAGACTCGGAATGAAAGCAGTTTAACCGCCGAAACGAAATGCGCGGTTCTTCGTAAATCCCGCGTCCGGCCTGTTAGTCGAATGTAGACGAGAAAGTATCCGGCGGATATAATCATTTCCAGAACATTTTAAAACGCGGTCCACCACTAACGCATGAAGACTTGTGCTTTTCAAAAATAGTATCCTTTTTTATCAGACTCGAATGAAGCAGTTTAACCGCGGAAACCGAAAATGCGCGTGTTCCCGTAAATCCCGCGTCAGCCGGTATAGTCGAATTAGACGAAGAAAGTATCGGCGAGTAAACTCATTTCCAGAACATTTTTAAACGCGGTTTCTACCACTAAAACGCATAAAACTTGTGTTTTCAAAAAATGGTATCCTTTTTTATCAGACTCGGAATGAAAGCAGTTTAACCACCGGAAACCGAAAATGCGCGGTTTCTGTAAATCCCGCGTCCAGACGGTATAGTCGAATGTAGACGAAGAAAGTATCCGGCGAGTAAACCATTTCCAGACGATTTTTTAAACGCGGTTCCACCACTAGACGCATGAGACTTGTGTTTTCAAAAATAGTACCTTTTGATCAGGCACGAATAAAAGCAGTTTAATCGCGGAAACGAAAATGAGTGATTTCCGAAATCCTGATCCAGCCGGTATAGTCGAATGTAGACGAAGAAAGTATCCGGAGTAACTCATTTCCAGAACGATTTTTAAAACGCGGTTTCCACCACTAAGACGCATGAGACTTGTAATTTTCAAAAATAGTATCCTTTTTTATCAGACATCGTAATGAAAGCAGTTTAACCGCCGGAAACCGAAAATGCGCGGTTTCTCGTAAATCCTGCGTCCGGCCAGTATAGTCGAATGTAGACGAAGAAAGTATCGCGAGTAAACTCATTTCCAGAACGATTTTAAAACGCGTTTCCACCACAAGACGCATGAGATTTGAGTTTCAAAATAGTATCCTTTTTTATCAGACTCGAATGAAAGCAGTTTAACCGCCGGAAACCGAAAATGCGCGGTTTCTCGTAAATCCCGGTCGGCCAGTATAGTCGAATGTAGACGAGAAAAGTATCCGGCGAGTAACACATTTCCAGACGATTTTTAAAACGCGTTTCCACCACTAAGACGCAGAGACTTGTGTTTCAAAAATAGTATCCTTTTTGATCAGAACCGAATAAAAGCAGTTTAATCGTCGGAAACCGAAAATGGGCGGTTTCTCGTAAATCCGCGTCCGGCCGGTATAGTCGAATGTAGACGAAGAAAGTATCCGGCGAGTAAACTCATTTCCAGAACGATTTTTTAACGCGTTTTACACTAAAACGCATAAACTTGTGCTTTTCAAAAAATAGTATCCTTTTTATCAGACTCGGAATGAAAGCAGTTTACACGCCGCGAAATGCGGTTTCTCGTAAATCGCCGCCGGTATAGTCGAATTAGACAAGAAAGTATCCGGCGAGTAAACTCATTTCCAGAACTATTTTGTTAAACGCGGTTCTACCACTAAAACGCATAAAACTTGTGCTTTTTAAAAAAATGTATCCTTTTTATATCAAGAAGCAGTCTTCCCCGGAACCGAAAATACTTATGTACGGTATAGTCGAATGTAGACGAAGAAAATCGAGCTAAAACATTTACTTTTTTTTCCACCACTAGACGCATGAGACTTGTAGTTTTCAAAAATAGTACCATTTTAGATCAGCACGAATAAAAAATTTGAAAGCGAAAGAAATGATTCCCGCAAATCCTGATCCAGGCCGGTATAGTCGAATGTAGACAAGAAAGTACCAGTGAGTAAACTCATTTCCAGAACGATTTTTAAAACGCGGTTTCACCACTAAACGCATGAGACTTGTTTTAAAAATAGTATCTTTTTTATCAGACTCGTAATGAAAAGCAGTTTACACCCGGAAACCGAAAATGCGCGGTTTTCTGTAAATCCGCGTCCGGCCAGTATAGTCGAATGTAGACGAAGAAAGTATCCGGCGAGTAAACTCATTTCCAGAACGATTGTTAAACGCAGTTTCCACCACTAGACGCATCTTGTAGAAATAGTTTTTGATCAGACACCGAATAAAAGCAGTTTAACCGCCGGAACCGAAATGCGTGGTTTCTCGTAAATCCCGCGTCCGGCCGGTATAGTCGAATGTAGACGAAGAAATATCCGGCGAGTAAACTCATTTCCAGAACGATTTTTAAAAACGCGGTTTCTACCACTAAAACGCATAAAACTTGTGCTTTTCAAAAAAATGGATCCTTTTTATCAGACTCGGAATGAAAGCGTTTAACCGCCGGAAACCGAAAATGCGCGGTTCTCGTAAATCCGCGTCCGGCCGGTATGTCGAATGTAGACGAGAAGTATCCGGTGTTTGCCATTTTCCAGAACGAGTTTCCACCACTAAGACGCATGAGACTTGTGCTTTTCAAAAAATAGTATTCCTTTTTATCAGACTCAGAAGCATTTCGTGAAACCGAAAATGCGCGTTTAGTCCGAATCTAAGACGAAAGAAAGTATCCGGCAAGTAAACTCATTTCCAGAACTATTTTTAAACGCGGTTTCTACCACTAAAACGCATAAAACTTGTGCTTTTCAAAAAATGGTATCCTTTTTTATCAGACTCGGAATGAAGCAGTTTAACCACCGGAAACCGAAATGCGCGGTTTGTTGTAAATCCCCGCGTCAGACGGTATAGTCGAATGTAGACGAAGAAAGTATCCGGCGGTAAAACACATTCCAGACGATTTTTAAACGCGGTTTCCACTAGGACGCATGAGACTTGTAGTTTTCAAAAAATAGTACCATTTTAGATCAGGCACCGAATAAAAGCAGTTTA
>JASGCC010000511.1:0-20952 GCA_030067915.1 Hydractinia echinata | reverse complement strand
AGGATGCCATTTTTTTGAAAAGCACAAGTTTTATGCGTTTTAGTGGTAGAAACCGCGTTTCAAAAATCGTTCTGGAAATGATTACTCGCCGGATACTTTCTTCGTCTACATTCGACTACACTGTCTGGACGCGGGATTTACAAAACCGCGCATTTTCGGTTTCGGCGGTTAAACTGCTTTCATTCCGAGTCTGATAAAAAAGGATACATTTTTTTGAAAACACAAGTCTCATGCGTCTTAGTGGTGGAAACCGCGTTTTAAAAATTCGTTCTGGAAATGAGTTTACTCACTGGGTACTTTCTTCGTCTACATTTGACTATACCGGCCTGGATCAGGGATTTGCGGAAATCACTCATTTTCGCTTTCCGCGATTAAACTGCTTTTTATTCGGTGCCTGATCTAAATGGTACTATTTTTGAAAACTCAAGTCTCATGCGTCGTAGTGGTGGAAACCGCGTTTTAAAAATCGTTCTGGAAATGGTTTACTCGCCGGATACTTCTTCGTCTACATTCGACTATACCGTCTGGACGCGGGATTTACAACAAACCGGCATTTTCGGTTTCCGGGGGTTAAACTGCTTTCATTCCGAGTCTGATAAAAAAGGATACCATTTTTTTGAAAAGCACAAGTTTTATGCGTTTTAGTGGTAGAAACCGCGTTCTAAAAATGTTCTGGAAATGAGTTTACTCGCCGATACTTTCTTCGTCTAATTCGACTATACCGGCCGGACGCGGGATTACAACAAACCGCGCATTTTCGGTTTCGGCCGTTAAACTGCTTTCATTCCGAGTCTGATAAAAAGGATACATTTTTTGAAAAGCACAAAGTTTTATGCGTTTAGTGGGAAACCGCGTTTAAAAATCGTTCTGGAAATGAGTTACTCGCCGGATACTTTCTTCGTCTACATTCGACCATACCGGCGGACGCGGGATTTACGAGAAACCGCGCATTTTCGGTTTCCGCGGTTAAACTGCTTTCATTCCGAGTCTGATAAAAAAGGATCATTTTTTTGAAAAGCACAAGTTTTATGCGTTTAGTGGTAGAAACCGCGTTTAAAAATCGTTCTGGAAATGAGTTTACTCGCCGGATACTTTCTTTCGTCTACATTCGACTATACGCGGACGCGGGATTTACAAAAACCGCGCATTTTCGGTTTCCGGCGGTTAAACTGCTTTCATTCCGAGTCTGATAAAAAAGGATACCATTTTTTTGAAAAGCACAAGTTATGCGTTTTAGTGTGGAAACCGCGTTTTAAAAATCGTTCTGGAAATGAGTTTACTACGGGATACTTTCTTCGTCTACATTGACTATACGCCTGGACGGATTTCGGAACACCATTTTCGTTTCCGACGATTAAACTGCTTTTATTCGGTCCTGATCTAAAATGGTACTATTTTTGAAAAACAAGTCTCATGCGTCTAGTGGTGGAAACCGCGTTTTAAAAATCGTTCTGGAAATGAGTTTACTCCCGGATACTTTCTCGTCTACATTCGACTATACCGCTGGACGCGGGATTTACGAGAAACCGCGCATTTTCGGTTTCCGGCGGTTAAACTGCTTTCATTCCGAGTCTGATAAAAAAGGATACCATTTTTTGAAAAGCACAAATTTATGCGTTTAGTGAGAAACCGCGTTTAAAAATCGTTCTGGAAATGAGTTACTCGCCGGATACTTTCTTCGTCTACATTCGACTATACCGGCTGGACGCGGATTTACGGAAACCGGCATTTTCGGTTTCCGGCGGTTAAACTGCTTTCATTCCGAGTCTGATAAAAAAGGATACTATTTTTTGAAAAGCACAAGTCTCATGCGTCTTAGTGGTGGAACCGCGTTTTAAAATAGTTCTGGAAATGAGTTTACTCACCATCGTCGGAAACCCGAAAATGCGTGATTTCCCGTAAATCCTGATCCAGGCCGGTATAGTCAAATGTAGACGACGAAAGTACCCGGTGAGTAAACTCATTTCCAGAACGATTGTTAAAACGCAGTTTCCACCACAAAGACGCATGAGATTTGTAGTTCTCAAAAATAGTATCATTTTTGATCAGACACCGAATAAAAGCAGTTTAATCGTCGGAAACCGAAAATGCGCGGTTTCTCGTAAATCCCGCGTCCGGCCGGTATAGTCGAATGTAGACGAAGAAAGTATCCGGCGAGTAAACTCATTTCCAGAACGATTTTTAAAACGCGGTTTCTACCACTAAAACGCATGAACTTGTGCTTTTCAAAAAAATGGTATCCTTTTTTATCAGACTCGAATGAAAGCAGTTTAACCGCCGGAAACCGAAAATGCGCGGTTTCTCGTAAATCCCGCGTCCGGCCGGTATAGTCGAATGTAGACGAAGAAAGTATCCGGCGAGTAAACTCATTTCCAGAACGATTTTTAAAACGCGGTTTCCACCACTAAAACGCATAAAACTTGTGCTTTTAAAAAAATGGTATCCTTTTTATCAGACTCGGAATGAAAGCAGTTTAACCGGAAACCGAAAATGCGCGGTTTCTCGTAAATCCCGCGTCCGGCCGGTATAGTCGAATGTAGACGAAGAAAGTATCCGGCGAGTAAACTCATTTCCAGAACGATTTTTAAAACGCGGTTTCTACCACTAAAACGCATAAAACTTGTGCTTTTCAAAAATGGTATCCTTTTTATCAGACTCGGAATGAAAGCAGTTTAACCGTCGGAAACCGAAAATGCGTGATTTCCGTAAATCCCGCGTCCAGGCCGGTATAGTCGAATGTAGACGAAGAAAGTATCCGGCGAGTAAACTCATTTCCAGAACGATTTTTAAAACGCGGTTTCCACCACTAAGACGCATGAGACTTGTGTTTTTCAAAAATAGTATCCTTTTTATCAGACTCGAATGAAAGCAGTTTAACCGCCGGAAACCGAAAATGCGCGGTTTTCGTAAATCCCGCGCCGGTATAGTCGAATGTAGACGAAGAAAGTATCCGGCGAGTAAACTCATTTCCAGAACGATTTTTAAAACGCGGTTTCCACCACTAAGACGCATGAGACTTGTATTTTCAAAAATAGTATCATTTTTGATCAGACACCGAATAAAAGCAGTTTAATCGTCGGAAACCGAAAATGCGTGATTTCCGTAAATCCTGATCCAGGCCGGTATAGTCAAATGTAGACGAGAAAGTATCCGGTGAGTAAACTCATTTCCAGAACGATTTTTAAAACGCAGTTTCCACCACAAAGACGCATGAGACTTGTGTTTCAAAAATAGTATCCTTTTTGATCAGACCGAATGAAAGCAGTTTAATCGCCGGAAACCGAAAATGCGCGGTTTCTCGTAAATCCCGCGTCCGGCCGGTATAGTCGAATGTAGACGAAGAAAGTATCCGGCGAGTAAACTCATTTCCAGAACGATTTTTAAAACGCGGTTTCTACCACTAAAACGCATAAAACTTGTGCTTTTCAAAAAAATGGTATCCTTTTTCATCAGACTCGGAATGAAAGCAGTTTAACCGCCGGAAACCAAAAATGCGCGGTTTCTCGTAAATCCCGCGTCCGGCCGGTATAGTCGAATCTAGACGAAGAAAGTATCCGGCGAGTAAACTCATTTCCAGAACTATTTTTAGAACGCGGTTTCCACCACTAAAACGCATAAAACTTGTGCTTTTTAAAAAAATGGTATCCTTTTTTATCAGACTCGGAATGAAAGCAGTTTAACCACCGGAAACCGAAAATGCGCGGTTTGTTGTAAATCCCGCGTCCAGACGGTATAGTCGAATGTAGACGAAGAAAGTATCCGGCGAGTAAACACATTTCCAGACGATTTTTAAAACGCGGTTTCCACCACTACGACGCATGAGACTTGTAGTTTTCAAAAATAGTACCATTTTAGATCAGGCACCGAATAAAAGCAGTTTAATCGTCGGAAAGCGAAAATGAGTGATTTCCCGCAAATCCTGATCCAGGCCGGTATAGTCAAATGTAGACGAAGAAAGTACCCAGTGAGTAAACTCATTTCCAGAACGATTTTTAAAACGCGGTTTCCACCACTAAGACGCATGAGACTTGTAATTTTCAAAAATAGTATCCTTTTTTATCAGACTCGTAATGAAAGCAGTTTAACCGCCGGAAACCGAAAATGCGCGGTTTCTCGTAAATCCTGCGTCCGGCCAGTATAGTCGAATGTAGACGAAGAAAGTATCCGGCGAGTAAACTCATTTCCAGAACGATTGTTAAAAGGCAGTTTCCACCACAAAGACGCATGAGATTTGTAGTTTTCAAAAATAGTATCATTTTTGATCAGACACCGAATAAAAGCAGTTTAACCGCCGGAAACCGAAAATGCGTGGTTTCTCGTAAATCCCGCGTCCGGCCAGTATAGTCGAATGTAGACGAAGAAAGTATCCGGCGAGTAAACTCATTTCCAGAACGATTTTTAAAATGCGGTTTCTACCACTAAAACGCATAAAACTTGTGCTTTTCAAAAAAATGGTATCCTTTTTTATCAGACTCGGAATGAAAGCAGTTTAACCGCCGGAAACCGAAAATGCGCGGTTTCTCGTAAATCCCGCGTCCGGCCGGTATAGTCGAATGTAGACGAGGAAAGTATCCGGTGAGTAAACTCATTTCCAGAACGATTTTTTAAACGCGGTTTCCACCACTAAGACGCATGAGACTTGTAATTTTCAAAAATAGTATCCTTTTTTATCAGACTCGTAATGAAAGCAGTTTAACCGCCGGAAACCGAAAATGCGCGGTTTCTCGTAAATCCTGCGTCCGGCCAGTATAGTCGAATGTAGACGAAGAAAGTATCCGGCGAGTAAACTCATTTCCAGAACGATTGTTAAAACGCAGTTTCCACCACAAAGACGCATGAGATTTGTAGTTTTCAAAAATAGTATCATTTTTGATCAGACACCGAATAAAAGCAGTTTAACCGCCGGAAACCGAAAATGCGTGGTTTCTCGTAAATCCCGCGTCCGGCCAGTATAGTCGAATGTAGACGAAGAAAGTATCCGGCGAGTAAACTCATTTCCAGAACGATTTTTAAAATGCGGTTTCTACCACTAAAACGCATAAAACTTGTGCTTTTCAAAAAAATGGTATCCTTTTTTATCAGACTCGGAATGAAAGCAGTTTAACCACCGGAAACCGAAAATGCGCGGTTTGTTGTAAATCCCGCGTCCAGACGGTATAGTCGAATGTAGACGAAGAAAGTATCCGGCGAGTAAACACATTTCCAGACGATTTTTAAAACGCGGTTTCCACCACTAGGACGCATGAGACTTGTAGTTTTCAAAAATAGTACCATTTTAGATCAGGCACCGAATAAAAGCAGTTTAATCGTCGGAAAGCGAAAATGAGTGATTTCGCGCAAATCCTGATCCAGGCCGGTATAGTCAAATGTAGACGAAGAAAGTACCCAGTGAGTAAACTCATTTCCAGAACGATTTTTAAAACGCGGTTTCCACCACTAAGACGCATGAGACTTGTAATTTTCAAAAATAGTATCCTTTTTTATCAGACTCGTAATGAAAGCAGTTTAACCGCCAGAAACCGAAAATGCGCGGTTTCTCGTAAATCCCGCGTCCGGCCAGTATAGTCGAATGTAGACGAAGAAAGTATCCGGCGAGTAAACTCATTTCCAGAACGATTGTTAAAACGCAGTTTCCACCACAAAGACGCATGAGATTTGTAGTTCTCAAAAATAGTATCATTTTTGATCAGACACCGAATAAAAGCAGTTTAATTGTCGGAAACCGAAAATGCGCGGTTTCTCGTAAATCCCGCGTCCGGCCGGTATAGTCGAATGTAGACGAAGAAAGTATCCGGCGAGTAAACTCATTTCCAGAACGATTTTTAAAACGCGGTTTCTACCACTAAAACGCATAAAACTTGTGCTTTTCAAAAAAATGGTATCCTTTTTCATCAGACTCGGAATGAAAGCAGTTTAACCGCCGGAAACCGAAAATGCGCGGTTTCTCGTAAATCCCGCGTCCGGCCGGTATAGTCGAATCTAGACGAAGAAAGTATCCGGCGAGTAAACTCATTTCCAGAACTATTTTTAGAACGCGGTTTCCACCGCTAAAACGCATAAAACTTGTGCTTTTTAAAAAAATGGTATCCTTTTTTATCAGACTCGGAATGAAAGCAGTTTAACCACCGGAAATCGAAAATGCGCGGTTTGTTGTAAATCCCGCGTCCAGACGGTATAGTCGAATGTAGACGAAGAAAGTATCCGGCGAGTAAACACATTTCCAGACGATTTTTAAAACGCGGTTTCCACAACTAGGACGCATGAGACTTGTAGTTTTCAAAAATAGTACCATTTTAGATCAGGCACCGAATAAAAGCTGTTTAATCGTCGGAAAGCGAAAATGAGTGATTTCCCGCAAATCCTGATCCAGGCCGGTATAGTCAAATGTAGACGAAGAAAGTACCCAGTGAGTAAACTCATTTCCAGAACGATCTTTAAAACGCGGTTTCCACCACTAAGACGCATGAGACTTGTAATTTTCAAAAATAGTATCATTTTTGATCAGACACCGAATAAAAGCAGTTTAATCGTCGGAAACCGAAAATGCGTGATTTCCCGTAAATCCTGATCCACGCCGGTATAGTCAAATGTAGACGACGAAAGTACCCGGTGAGTAAACTCATTCCCAGACCGATTTTTAAAACGCGGTTTCCACCACTAAGACGCATGAGACTTGTAGTTTTCAAAAATAGTATCATTTTTGATCAGACACTGAATAAAAGCAGTTTAATCGTCGGAAATCGAAAATGCGTGATTTCCCGTAAATACTGATCCAGGCCGGTATAGTCAAATGTAGAGGAAGAAAGTATCCGGCGAGTAAACTCATTTCCAGAACGATTTTTAAAACGCGGTTTCTACCACTAAAACGCATAAAACTTGTGCTTTTCAAAAAAATGGTATCCTTTTTTATCAGACTCGGAATGAAAGCAGTTTAACCGCCGGAAACCGAAAATGCGCGGTTTCTCGTAAATCCCGCGTCCGGCCGGTATAGTCGAATGTAGACGAAGAAAGTATCGGGCGAGTAAACTCATTTCCAGAACGATTTTTAAAACGCGGTTTCTACCACTAAAACGCATAAAACATGTGCTTTTCAAAAAAATGGTATCCTTTTTTATCAGACTCGGAATGAAAGCAGTTTAACCGCCGGAAACCGAAAATGCGCGGTTTCTCGTAAATCCCGCGTCCGGCCGGTATAGTCGAAAGTAGACGAGGAAAGTATCCGGCGAGTAAACTCATTTCCAGAACGATTTTTAAAACGCGGTTTCCACCACTAAGACGCATGAGACTTGTGCTTTTCAAAAAAATAGTACCTTAATCGGACAAATTTTCGCGCGGATTTAATTTCGCGAGGTCAAATAAATCGTATTTCGCGAGGATTTAATTTCGCGAATTTAGTCTTTTCAAAAATTTCGCGAGGATTTAATTTCGCGAATTCAGGCTTTCTAAAAATTACGCGAGGATTTAATTTCGCGAATTCTGTCTTAACTTAAAACAAATTTTCACGAAACATTTGAATATCGTAAAATTTGTAAAGGAAAGAAAATGATTTATTGTCATCAGTATCAAGAATCATGCTTTTTCTTCCGAGTTACATGTCAAAATCTATTTACAAATCATCTTCGTCATCAAAAACATCAAAAAAATTCCTATCTTCATCCTCTTCATTTTCTTCGACCCATTCTTCTTCGTCGCTTTCGTCTTCGATCCCGTAATCACTGACGTATTTTGAAGCTGTGGACAAACCAGAAGAATTGACAGCTTGAACATTAGGTTCTTCGTCTAACATTGGGTCGATGTCGTTAAACGGATCAAGGCTTGGTAAACCGGACATACCCTTGGCTACAGCATCCTTTATACCTGCTACTTGCCAACCCTTCAAGCACACCTGTTTCCCATCATCCGACGTCATTTCATTGTACATCTCAATAAGCCATTTCGCGTGTAACGGTTTGACAATCGAAAGCTTTAGTGCTACTTCAATCGTTTCGAGCTCTTGATCTTTATCCATAGCTTGGGTGATTTGATCTGCGTACCAGGTAGTAAACTTCTTTTTCATCATGCGTTTTACATAGCCATTTGGGCCTCCTTGGACGTCAAGAGGTTGGAAGAGGTATGTGAAATTGGCAGGAACGCTCTCTAGCAATACATGGTTGTCAGACAATACCTTCAAGACAGGACCGGTCATTTGCCCTTTAAAGACATCCATAATCATTAAAGCCGACTGATCTTTCTCCAATCCCAGCCTCTCTCGCTCTTTCTTGACGTACGGAACAATTATTTCATTCAACAGCTTAATTGATTCCTCTTCATTACTATAATGTTTGGGGTTCGCACTAAGTGAAAACGACGATGGAAAGCTTACTCTAGGGAGGCTTTGTATGTATGTATGTATGTATGTATTCTTTATTTTAAGTTGGTTACAATGGGTAGCCTAGACTAATAAAAACCAACTAACCTAGTCACCAGGCGATCCAGCTTTATGCTTTCTTGTAAAGAAAGGCGAGAGAACCTGTGAACGAGGTTATATTAAATATTTATTTACAATTTTATTTTAATTTATAAACAAATTAAACAACTACAATGGATAATTCCTTGTGACACAAGTTGCTTTTTAAATTCTTCGACCGTTTGGCATAATTTTACATTTTGCGGCAATTTATTCCATAGCCAACAACCTCTATATAAAACAGAGTTTGTACCAAAATAGGTCGATTTGGCAGGAGGGAGAGCTAACGTTCGTCCCGTTCTAAGTTCATAGTTTAAGGGTTTCGGGTCAAGATTAAAGTATGACCACATGAACTCAGGGTTCAGGTGCATTATTGACTTAAAAATTTCAATCGCTAGTGTTCGTAAATGTAGCTGGTGGATAGATATTTCGTTAAATGTGGCAAGTAAATCACCATATGATAAGTCAATGTTGTAAACTACTTTTAGTGTCCTACGATGAATTTTCTCAATTTTTTTATAAGGCGTTTTTCTACAAAACATCCAGATTATCGGAGCATAACTGAATTGACTTTTGATGAATGCAGAGGCTAAGACTTTAGCCTTATTCAGTGTTAAATATTGTCTTAATCTACGGAGAGCATGGAGTTTATAGTTAGCCGTAGAGCATATATTTTGAATATGGTCATTAAATAGTAACTTATTGTCAATAGTAATTCCTAACAACACCACACTATTTGTCTCTTTGATGGAAATTTGATCTATCTGTAATGTTATCGGCTGCCTCACTTTTTTGCTTAAAATCATAAATTGAAATTTTTCAGGATTTGCTTTAAGTGAGTTAATTTTAAACCACTCCAGTAAATTTTTTGTATCGTGAAGCAGGCGGTTAATTACAACGGATAAAATTACATCGCAAGAATAAAGTGAGTTGTCATCAGCGAAGTTACATATATCAGTTTTTTCGACGAAAAAGAAAAGGTCGTTAATGTAGTGTTTTCCCTCCATATATCAACTGTATTGGCAAAAATTTACCATCCAATGTTATTGTGAAGGTCGCGGTAATCATTCTTTTATCGCTCGAACCTTTAATTGGAACAGTTTTTGATCCTTTTTGTGCTAACGTTTTGTTGGATACGGGTACTTATTTTGAAGGCGTTTGATCCAGATTGAGAACAAGTGATGGTGGGATATTGTTTTCCTCGATCTTTCGGACAATTCCATGTAAATATGAAGTTTCAAGCTCTTTTCGAAGTGCTTCAGGAATAGGGACTTTCCCTGTTGTACCGAATCTTTTGACAAAGCCCATCCTTCGAAACAAGCTTTGTGCCCAGTGTGAATGGCTGAGATCAATATGATCGAGATTCATCTCGGGATGACGTTTTATTAATGCTTTTGCGACTGACTCGGCGATTCCCCAAGTGATAACTCCTCCTCTTCCGCGTACAGCCTAAAAAGTAAACCATAAGTTAGACCTTGTCCTAATGCTAAGTAAGACATTTATTTGGGGTGTACATTAATAACTGGGTCTCTTATTGAAATATATAAAAAATGCATTTACCCGTAGATAATTCTGTACCATCAAATCGATTGGCCCTAAGAGCAAAGGTCTTCCACGACGAGCGGTTTTCAATGTATTACTTGGTTGGCGTTTTTGTCGTAATGCATTCCGAATCTCCTCTTCGTATTTTTTTCGCATTGTTCGAACAGTGCTTTCGCTCAGTTCGGGAAACTCATCTTTATATCTTCTTAAAGTGCTAGCTGTACTGTATTCCGAAGCATACTTTCCAATAGCGTGTCTTTGGTTAACAGAGTACTTAGTGTATGATCCTCTCAGTTTCTTTTTCGCTCCTAGTTCACGTGATGTTGCTGCGGCAGACGCTTCATAGTCCAGCAAACCAAGTCCTGTTTCCGAATGAGAAGGTTGTAGCGTGCTAATCGGTGACGATGATGCAAGAGAACTACAGTCGTCAACTGTCAAATCTACATCACATAAAGTTTGTTTTGGCGTTGATGAATTTTGTCTACTTTTTTTAATTCTTCCAAGGCTATTATAAATAGACATCTTTTACTTCTGATCGTACACTTCCCTCGTTCACCAAAACAAATGAGAAAAAGATGTCATGAAATGGAAAACAGGTTTTTCCCCACGTACTTAAATTCGAACGTTAAATTCGAATTCCAATGGAATTCCTTCTTTGTTTAAACAACACTTCAGAAATATGGCGGACACGAACAAGGTCTTGGTATTTTCATCGGCAGTACGTGGCTTTCACGTTTACCGTGATGTTTGGAATCCCTATGAAAATGAAGAGCTTGAATGTCGTTTTGAGAAAAACAATATATTTGATATGTTCGCGATCAAAACATGTCGCATCGAAAATAATGAAACAGTTGGTCATTTACCAAGGGAAATTTCTCGCCCTACCAAATATCTTTTGGATAGAGGGGCTACGGTTGTGGCAAAGCTGACAGCCACCCACTACAGAAGATCGCCTCTATTTCAAGGAGGTCTTGAAATTGCCTGCGAAATAACAGTTTCGATGCCTGGAAGTATCAAGGGGCACATGCTTCTTCGACGCTATCAAGATATGGTGGATGAATTATATTGTCAACCAAAGAATGAGGTCATCATGGGTTCGTTTCTTGAGAACAATGTTGGCCGTACCGAACCAGCCAGAGCAAAAAAACGCAAATGCGTTAAAAAAACAGTACAACCAACAGCAGGGAGCAAAGACATCCGAAACTTTTTTCAAAAGAGATAAAATAATATTATTTACCGTATTTTTTTACGAATTTTGTTGTAAGTTTTACATAGAAAAAAATAATCGAGAACAAAACATTTCACGAGTATTAATTTTCGCGATGGTACAAATTAAAAAAAAATTCGCGAGGATTTAATTTCGCGAATTCAGGCTTTCTAAAAATTTCGCACGGATTTAATTTCGCGATTTGACTGTTTGCAAATATTTCGCGAGGATTTAATTTCGCGAATTTGGGCAAAATTCGCGAAAACCGCGAAAATTCCTCCGCGCGAAAATTTGTCCGATTAAGGTATCCTTTTTTATCAGACTCAGAATGAAAGCAGTTTAACCGCAGGAAACCGAAAATGCGCGGTTTCCCGTAAATCCTGATCCAGGCCGGTTTAGTCGAATCTAGACGAAGAAAGTATCCGGCGAGTAAACTCATTTCCAGAACGATTTTTATAACGCGGTTTCTACCACTAAAACGCATAAAACTTGTGCTTTTCAAAAAAATGGTATCCTTTTTTATCAGACTCGGAATGAAAGCAGTTTAACCGTCGGAAACCGAAAATGCGCGGTTTCTCGTAAATCCCGCGTCCGGCCGGTATAGTCGAATATAGACGAAGAAAGTATCCGGCGAGTAAACTCATTTCCAGAACGATTTTTAAAACGCGGTTTCTACCACTAAAACGCATAAAACATGTGCTTTTCAAAAAAATGGTATCCTTTTTTATCAGACTCGGAATGAAAGCAGTTTAACCGCCGGAAACCGAAAATGCGCAGTTTCTCGTAAATCCCGCGTCCGGCCGGTATAGTCGAATGTAGACGAGGAAAGTATCCGGCGAGTAAACTCATTTCCAGACGATTTTTAAAACGCGGTTTCCACCACTAAGACGCATGAGACTTGTGCTTTTCAAAAAAATAGTATCCTTTTTTATCAGACTCAGAATGAAAGCAGTTTAACCGCCGGAAACCGAAAATGCGCGGTTTCCCGTAAATCCCGCGTCCAGCCGGTATAGTCGAAGCTAGACGAAGAAAGTATCCGGCGAGTAAACTCATTTCCAGAACTATTTTTAGAACGCGGTTTCTACCACTAACACGCATAAAACTTGTGCTTTTCAAAAAAATGGTATCCTTTTTTATCAGACTCGGAATGAAAGCAGTTTAACCGCCGGAAACCGAAAATGCGTGGTTTGTTGTAAATCTCGCGTCCAGACGGTATAGTCGAATGTAGACGAAGAAAGTATCCGGCGAGTAAACTCATTTCCAGACGATTTTTAAAACGCGGTTTCCACCACTAGGACGCATGAGACTTGTAGTTTTCAAAAATAGTACCATTTTAGATCAGGCACCGGATAAAAGCAGTTTAATCGTCGGAAAGCGAAAATGAGTGATTTCCCGTAAATCCTGATCCAGGCCGGTATAGTCAAATGTAGACGAAGAAAGTACCCGGTGATTAAACTCATTTCCAGACCGATGTTTAAAACGCGGTTTCCACCACTAAGACGCAGGAGACTTGTAGCTTTCAAAAATAGTATCATTTCTGATCAGACACCGAATAAAAGCAGTTTAATCGTCGGAAACCGAAAATGGGCAGTTTCTCGTAAATCCGAATGTAGACGAAGAAAGTATCCGGAGAGTAAACTCATTTCCAGAACGATTTTTAAAACGCGGTTTTCGCCACAAAAACGCATAAGACTTGTGCTTTTCACAAAAATAGTATCCTTTTTATCAGACTCGTAATGAAAGCAGTTTAACCGCCGGAAACCGAAAATGCGCGGTTTCCCGTAAATCCCGCGTCCAGCCGGTATAGTCGAATCTAGACGAAGAAAGTATCCGGCGAGTAAACTCATTTCCAGAACTATTTTTAGAACGCGGTTTCTACCACTAACACGCATAAAACTTGTGCTTTTCAAAAAAATGGTATCCTTTTTTATCAGACTCGGAATGAAAGCAGTTTAACCGCCGGAAACCGAAAATGCGTGGTTTGTTGTAAATCTCGCGTCCAGACGGTATAGTCGAATGTAGACGAAGAAAGTATCCGGCGAGTAAACTCATTTCCAGAACGATTTTTAAAACGCGGTTTCCACCACTAGACGCATGAGACTTGTAGTTTCAAAAATAGTACCATTTTAGATCAGGCACCGGATAAAAGCAGTTTAATCGTCGGAAACCGAAATGAGTGATTTCCGTAAATCCCGATCCAGGCCGGTAAGTCAAATGTAGACGAAGAAAGTACCCGGGGAGTAAACTCATTTCCAGACCGATTTTTAAAACGCGGTTTCCACCACTAAGACGCAGGAGACTTGTAGCTTTCAAAAATAGTATCATTTTTGATCAGACACCGAATAAAAGCAGTTTAATCGTCGGAAACCGAAAATGGGCAGTTTCTCGTAAATCCGAATGTAGACGAAGAAAGTATCCGGAGAGTAAACTCATTTCCAGAACGATTTTTAAAACGCGGTTTTCGCCACAAAACGCATAAGACTTGTGCTTTTCAAAAAATAGTATCCTTTTTATCAGACTCGAATGAAAGCAGTTTAACCGCCGGAAACCGAAAATGCGCAGTTTCTCGTAAATCCCACGTCCAGCCGGTATAGTCGAATGTAGACGAAGAAAGTATCCGGCGAGTAAACTCATTTCCAGAACGATTTTTAAAACGCGGTTTCCACCACTAAGACGCATGAGACTTGTGCTTTTCAAAAAAATAGTATCCTTTTTGATCAGACTCGAATGAAAGCAGTTTAACCGCCGGAAACCGAAAATCACGGTTTCCCGCAAATTGCGAGAGCGGTATAGTCGGTATAGTCGGTATAGTCGAATGTAGACGAAGAAAGTATCCGGCGAGTAAACTCATTTCCAGAACGATTTTAAAACGCGGTTTCCACCACTAAGACGCATGAGACTTGTAGCTTTTCAAAAATAGTATCATTTTTGATCACACACCGAATAAAAGCAGTTTAATCGTCGGAAACCGAAAATCCGCGGTTTCCCGTAAATCCCGCGTCCAGTCGGTATAGTCGAATGTAGACGAAGAAAGTATCCGGCGAGTAAAATTTCCAGACGATTTTTAAAACGCGGTTTCCACCACTAAGACGCAGGAGACTTGTAGCTTTCAAAAATAGTATCATTTTGATCAGACACCGAATAAAAGCAGTTTAATCGTCGGAAACCGAAAATGGCAGTTTCTCGTAAATCGAATGTAGACGAAGAAAGTATCCGGAGAGTAAACTCATTTCCAGAACGATTTTTAAAACGCGGTTTCGCCACAAAACGCATAAGACTTGTGCTTTTCACAAAAATAGTATCCTTTTTATCAGACTCGAATGAAAGCAGTTTAACCGCCGGAAACCGAAAATGCGCGGTTTCCCGTAAATCCCGCGTCCAGCCGGTATAGTCGAATGTAGACGAAGAAAGTATCCGGCGAGTAAACTCATTTCCAGAACGATTTTTAAACGCGGTTTCTACCACTAAACGCATAAGACTTGTGCTTTTCAAAAAAATGGTATCCTTTTTTATCAGACTCGAATGAAAGCAGTTTAACCGCCGGAAACCGAAAATGCGTGGATTTTCGTAAATCCGCGTCCAGCCGGTATAGTCGAATGTAGACGAAGAAAGTATCCGGCGAGTAAACTCATTTCCAGAACGATTTTTAAAACGCGGTTTCCACCACTAAGACGCATGAGACTTGTAGTTTCAAAAATAGTACCATTTTTGATCAGCACCGATAAAAGCAGTTTAATCGTCGGAAACCGAAAATGCGTGATTTCCGTAAATCCCGATCCAGGCCGGTATAGTCGAATGTAGACGAAGTCAAATGTAGACGAAGAAAGTACCGGGAGTAAACTCATTTCCAGAACGATTTTTAAAACGCGGTTTCCACCACTAAGACGCAGAGACTTGTAGCTTTCAAAAATAGTATCATTTTTGATCAGACACCGAATAAAAGCAGTTTAATCGTCGGAAACCGAAAATGGGCAGTTTCTCGTAAATCCGAATGTAGACGAAGAAAGTATCCGGCGAGTAAACTCATTTCCAGAACGATTTTTAAAACGCGGTTTCGCCACAAAACGCATAAGACTTGTGCTTTTCAAAAAATAGTATCCTTTTTATCAGACTCGAATGAAAGCAGTTTAACCGCCGGAAACCGAAAATGCGCAGTTTCTCGTAAATCCCACGTCCAGCCGGTATAGTCGAATGTAGACGAAGAAAGTATCCGGCGAGTAAACTCATTTCCAGAACGATTTTTAAAACGCGGTTTCCACCACTAAGACGCATGAGACTTGTGCTTTTCAAAAAAATAGTATCCTTTTTGATCAGACTCGAATGAAAGCAGTTTAACCGCCGGAAACCGAAAATCACGGTTTCCCGTAAATCGACGTCGTATACGGTATAGTCGAATGTAGACGAAGAAAGTATCCGGCGAGTAAACTCATTTCCAGAACGATTTTTAAAACGCGGTTTCCACCACTAAGACGCATGAGACTTGTAGCTTTTCAAAAATAGTATCATTTTTGATCACACACCGAATAAAAGCAGTTTAATCGTCGGAAACCGAAAATCGCGGTTTCCCGTAAATCCCGCGTCCAGCCGGTATAGTCGAATGTAGACGAAGAAAGTATCCGGCGAGTAAAGATTTCCAGAACGATTTTTAAAACGCGGTTTCCACCACTAAGACGCAGGACTTGTAGTTTTCAAAAATAGTATCATTTTTGATCAGACACCGAATAAAAGCAGTTTAATCGTCGGAAACCGAAAATGCGTGATTTCCCGTAAATACTGTCCAGCCGGTATAGTCGAATGTAGACGAAGAAAGTATCCCGAGTAAACTCATTTCCAGAACGATTTTTAAAACGCGGTTTTCGCCACAAAAACGCATAAGACTTGTGCTTTTCACAAAAATAGTATCCTTTTTATCAGACTCGTAATGAAAGCAGTTTAACCGCCGGAAACCGAAAATGCGCAGTTTCTCGTAAATCCCGCGTCCAGCCGGTATAGTCGAATGTAGACGAAGAAAGTATCCGGCGAGTAAACTCATTTCCAGAACGATTTTTAAAACGCGGTTTTCGCCACAAAAACGCATAAGACTTGTGCTTTTCACAAAAATAGTATCCTTTTTATCAGACTCGTAATGAAAGCAGTTTAACCGCCGGAAACCGAAAATGCGCAGTTTCTCGTAAATCCCACGTCCAGCCGGTATAGTCGAATGTAGACGAAGAAAGTATCCGGCGAGTAAACTCATTTCCAGAACGATTTTTAAAACGCGGTTTCCCACAAAACGCATAAGACTTGTGCTTTTCAAAAAATAGTATCCTTTTTATCAGACTCGTAATGAAAGCAGTTTAACGTCGGAAACCGAAAATGCGCAGTTTCTCGTAAATCCCACGTCCAGCCGGTATAGTCGAATGTAGACGAAGAAAGTATCCGGCGAGTAAACTCATTTCCAGAACGTTTTTAAAACGCGGTTTCCACCACTAAGACGCATGAGACTTGTGCTTTTCAAAAAATAGTATCCTTTTTGATCAGACTCGGAATGAAAGCAGTTTAACCGCGGAAACCGAAAATCACGGTTTCCCGTAAATTGCGAGCACGGCCGGTATAGTCGAATGTAGACGAAGAAAGTATCCGGCGAGTAAACTCATTTCCAGAACGATTTTTAAAACGCGTTTCCACCACTAAGCGCATGAGACTTGTGCTTTTCAAAAAATAGTATCCTTTTTTATCAGACTCGTAATGAAAGCAGTTTAACCGCCGGAAACCGAAAATGCGCGGTTTCTCGTAAATCCCGCGTCCGGCCGGTATAGTCGAATGTAGACGAAGAAAGTATCCGGCGAGTAAACTCATTTCCAGAACGATTTTTAAAACGCGTTTCCACCACTAAGACGCATGAGACTTGTGCTTTTCAAAAATAGTATCATTTTTGATCAGACACCGAATAAAAGCAGTTTAATCTCGGAAACCGAAAATGCGTGATTTCCCGTAAATCCTGATCCAGGCCGGTATAGTCAAATGTAGACGAAGAAAGTACCGGGAGTAAACTCATTTCCAGAACGATTTTTAAAACGCGGTTTCGCCACAAAACGCATAAGACTTGTGCTTTTCACAAAAATAGTATCCTTTTTATCAGACTCGTAATGAAAGCAGTTTAACCGCCGGAAACCGAAAATGCGCGTTTCTCGTAAATCCCCGTCCAGCCGGTATAGTCGAATGTAGACGAAGAAAGTATCCGGCGAGTAAACTCATTTCCAGAACGATTTTTAAAACGCGGTTTCCCACAAAACGCATAAGACTTGTGCTTTTCAAAAAATAGTATCCTTTTGATCAGACTCGTAATGAAAGCAGTTTAACCGCCGGAAACCGAAAATGCGCAGTTTCTCGTAAATCCCCGTCCAGCCGGTATAGTCGAATGTAGACGAAGAAAGTATCCGGCGAGTAAACTCATTTCCAGAACGATTTTTAAAACGCGGTTTTCGCCACAAAAACGCATAAGACTTGTGCTTTTCACAAAAATAGTATCCTTTTTATCAGACTCGTAATGAAAGCAGTTTAATCGCGGAAACCGAAAATGCGCAGTTTCTCGTAAATCCCACGTCCAGCCGGTATAGTCGAATGTAGACGAAGAAAGTATCCGGCGAGTAAACTCATTTCCAGAACGATTTTTAAAACGCGGTTTCCACCACTAAGACGCATGAGACTTGTGCTTTTCAAAAAAGTATCCTTTTTGATCAGACTCGAATGAAAGCAGTTTAACCGCGGAAACCGAAAATGCCGGTTTCCGTAAATTGCGAGCAGGCCGGTATAGTCGAATGTAGACGAAGAAAGTATCCGGCGAGTAAACTCATTTCCAGAACGATTTTTAAAACGCGGTTTCCACCACTAAGACGCATGAGACTTGTGCTTTTCAAAAAATAGTATCCTTTTTTATCAGACTCGTAATGAAAGCAGTTTAACCGCCGGAAACCGAAAATGCGCGGTTTCCGTAAATCCGCGTCCGGCCGGTATAGTCGAATGTAGACGAAGAAAGTATCCGGCGAGTAAACTCATTTCCAGAACGATTTTTAAAACGCGGTTTCCACCACTAAGACGCATGAGACTTGTAGTTTTCAAAAATAGTATCATTTTTGATCAGACACCGAATAAAAGCAGTTTAATCGTCGGAAACCGAAAATGCGTGATTTCCCGTAAATCGATCCAGGCCGGTATAGTCAATGTAGACGAAGAAAGTATCCGGAGTAAACTCATTTCCAGAACGATTTTTAAAACGCGGTTTCCCACAAAACGCATAGACTTGTGCTTTTCAAAAAATAGTATCCTTTTTTATCAGACTCGTAATGAAAGCAGTTTAATCGTCGGAAACCGAAAATGCGTGATTTCCCGTAAATCCTGATCCAGGCCATAGATCCAAATGAAAGTTTTGAGAACCTTGTACTGAAATTTCGAAATATAATTGATAAACATGCACCTATAAAAATTAAATTAGTTCGGGGTAACGAAGCCCCGTTTATGAATAAAAAATTACGAAAAGCAATTTACACAAGATCTCGTCTTAAAAACAATTTTAACAAAAATCGAACAGATGAAAATAGGGCAAAATATAAAAAACAAAGAAATAAGTGTGTTAGTATGAGACGACAGGCGATTAAAGAGCATTTTAATAGTGTTATGGAGGGTGGCATTATTCAAAATAAGAAATTTTGGAGCACTGTTAAACCTTTCCTTACTAACAAATCAGGTAAGAGCTCTAATGAAATTATGATTGTTCACGATGATATTATAGTAACGGATGAAAATGAATTAGCGGAAATTTTCAATGAAGAGGTACATACACATAGTTGAAAAATATAGTGGAGTTAAACCAGTGTCGCTACGAAATTATCAATCTGAAAATAGAAATGAAGTTATCTCAAAGATTCTGGAAACATATAAAAATCACCCTAGTATTCTTGAAATTAAAAATTCACTAATTGATCAAAATAATGAAATGTTGTTTAACTTTAAGGAAGTCTCGGAAAATGAAGTCTCTAAACTTTTCGGGGATCTAAAAGTAGGTGTGGCATCTGGAGAGGACAAGATAACGGCTAAAATGGTGAAGTTAGCAAAACCTTATTTGATAAAACCCTTAACAAATGCCATTAACAACAGTATTTGTCTCTCTGTTTTTCCGAGGAGAGCCAAACGCGCTACTGTATCCCCTATTGATAAAGGTGGGAAAGATAAATTATGTGTAAACAACTATAGACCAGTCAGCATTTTAAATATATTTTCAAAATTTTATGAGAGAATAATTAAATCTCAAATTGTTGATTATATTGATAGAAAACTTTCAGAATTTTTATCAGCCTATAGGGAATCATATGGCACACAACATGTACTTATAAGATTATTGGAAGAATGGAAACAAAAATTAGATAAACATTACGTAGGTGGTGCAGTTTTAATGGATCTATCTAAAGCTTTTGATTGCGTGCCTCATGATTTACTTATTGCTAAATTAAATGCCTATGGCTTTAGCCAGGATGCCCTACTTCTAATTTTATCGTACCTTTCTGACAGAGAGCAATCTACCCGCATAAATAATCAGCATAGTCTTTTCCAATTAATTCTGTCTGGAGTACCCCAAGGATCAATTTTAGGACCTATTTTATTTAACATTTTTATTAATGACTTTATTTATTTTATTAAAAAAGCCAGTGTACACAATTATGCTGATGACAATTCCCTTTCTGCTTTCTCAAACTCAATTTCAAACTTAATTAAACTTTTAGAATGTGAATCTAATATAGCACTAGTGTGGTTGAAAAATAACAAAATGATGGCGAATCCAAAAAAATTTCAATCAATCATTGTCACCAGAGATAAATGTAACAATTGTGATTTAGTGGTAAAAATTGGTGACAAGTTAATTAAAACAGAAAGCGAAGTTAAATTACTAGGAGTGACCATTGATAATGGCTTGAATTTCGACTCTCACATTTCTAAACTTATCAAAAAATCATCAGCACAATTGAATGCACTGTTTAGACTTAGCACGTTTTTATCTCACAAAGCCAAATTAGCGCTGGTACAAAGTTTTATATACTCTAACTTTAATTATTGCCCTTTAGTATGGAATTTCTCTTCATATAAATCTTTGTTGAGAATTGAACAAATTCAGAAGAGAGCTTTGCGTTTCTTATTAAATGATAATGATAGTACTTACGACGAACTCCTTTTGAAAGCAGGAAAATACCAAATGAGCGTCTATAGACTTAAAACATTATGTACAGAAATATATAAGACTTTGCACGAACTCAATCCGACATACATTAAAGATATCTTTAAATTTCATGGGAGTGGTAGACCAGTGAGATCACAAAATGTTAATAATTTAACAGTCCCAAATATAGATACCGTTAGTTATGGAATAAATTACCCAATCACTTGAAATCCTCAGAGTCTCTTAGTACTTTTAAAAATGCGATCAAAAGTTGGAATGGAAGTAAATGTTTTTGTGAGGTATGTGAATTGTCCCAAACACGCTTTTAGTTAAATTTTACTCTTTTTTGTATATATAAAAATTTAAAAATATTTTGTCTCATTCAATTAATATTATTTAATATTATTTCTATTTGCACTTTAATTTCAGTCGGTTTTGATTAGCACTACTTTATAGAGCTATGTATATAATTTTTCTTTTCACGAAACTTGTATATAATGTACCGACTATAAATAAATTTACAAACAAACAAACAAGCAAACGGATATTAGTCAAAATGTAGACGAA
>JASGCC010000510.1:68823-90947 GCA_030067915.1 Hydractinia echinata | reverse complement strand
CCACAACTTTGAATTAGAAGTCCAACGCGCTAGTCCAATGCAGCCACAGCGGCAGATATAAATGTATTGACATTATAGAATATACAATGTATTTAACCCAAGAAATGTTTATGCATCTAGCAATCATCCGGTAACATAAATGATATGTTAGGACTCGTGTTTAGAACGAAAAACAATATGTAGAGTAAAAGTAAATACTTTGTCAATATCCGAATGATGGCCTATTTGGCTTGCTTTTTTCTTTGATCAATGTGTCATGGTGCAAAGAAGGTAGTTACTAGAAAGTATTACTGCAAAAAATCTTTTAATGAATCGGCATATGGAATGCCTAATTAGACTACGGCTATTCCATTACTTATTTAATTTCTGTTCCTGCGTATTATTGCTTTGCTTTCGGCATAAATAAATTTTGGTTCTGATTAAACGCATGAAAAAGTTCGTTTGTTCAGCATCTGTGTGCAATAGCGGGTAAAAATGGCATAATCACCGCTGATGGGAGTCGAATCCACAACCTTTGAATTAGAAGTCCAACGCGCTAGTCCATTGCACCACAGCGGCACAGATATAAATGTATTAGACATTATAGAAATATGACATATGTATTTAACCCAAGAAAATGTTTATGCATCTAGCAATCATCCGGTAACATAAATGATATGTTAGGACTCGTGTCCCGTAAGCGAAAAACAATATGTAGAGTAAAAGTTAAATACTTTGTCAATATCCGAATTGATGGCCTATTTGGCTTTGCTTTTTCTTTGATCAAGTGTCATGGTGCAAAGAAGGTAGTTACTAGAAAGTAATTACTGCAAAAAAATCTTTTAATGAATCGGCATATGCGATACTTAATTAGACTACGGCTATTCCATTACTTTTTATTTTGTTCTGCGTTATTATTCTTTGTTTCGCATGAAATGCATTTGGTTCTGATTAAACGCATGGAGAAAGGTTCATTTGTTCAGCATCTGTGTGCAATAGCAACGGTAAGAAACTGGCATAAATCACCGCTGATGGGAGTCGAACCCACAACATTTGAATTAGAAGTCCAACGCGCTAGTCCATTGCGCTACAGCGACAAAGATATATATGTATTAGACATTATAGCAATAGGACATATCTATTTAACCCAAGAAAATGTTTATGCATCTAGCAATCATGCGGTAACATAAATGATATGTTAAGGCTCGTGTCCAGTAAGCAAAAAACAATATGTAGAGTAAAATTTAAATACTTTGTCAATATCCGAATTGATGACCTATTTGTCTTTGCTTTTTCGTTGATTGTCATGGTGCAAAGAAGGTAATTACTAGAAAGTAATTACTGCAAAAAAACCTTTTAATGAATCGGCATATGGAATGCCTAATTAGACTACGGCTATTTCATTACTTTTTAATTTGTTCTGCGTTATTATTCTTTGCTTCGCATAAAATAAATTTGGTTCTGATTAAACGCATTGAAAAAGGTTTGTTTGTTCAGCATCTGTGTGCAATAGCAACGGTAAGAAACTGGCATAAATCACCGCTGATGGGAGTCGGACCCACAACGTTTGAATTAGAAGTCCAACGCGCTAGTCCAATGCGCCACAGCGGCACGGATATAAATGTATTAGACATTATAGAAATATGACATATGTATTTAACCCAAGAAAATGTTTATGCATCTAGCAATCATCCGGTAACATAAATGATATGTTAGGACTCGTGTCCCGTAAGCGAAAAACAATATGTAGAGTAAAAGTTAAATACTTTGTCAATATCCGAATTGATGGCCTATTTGGCTTTGCTTTTTCTTTGATCAAGTGTCATGGTGAAAAGAAGGTACTTACTAGAAAGTAATTACTGCAAAAAACCCTTTTAATGAATCTGCATATGGAATGCCTAAATAGACTACGGCTATTCCATTAATTCTTATTTTGTTCTGCGTTATTATTCTTCGCTTCGCATAAAATGCATTTGGTTCTGATTAAACGCATTGAAAAAAGTTCGTTTGTTCAGCATCTGTGTGCAATAGCAAGGGTAAAAAACTGGCATAAATCACCGCTGATGGGAGTCGAATCCACAACCTTTGAATTAGAAGTCCAACGCGCTAGTCCATTGCACCACAGCGGCAAGGATATACAAGTATAAGACATTATAGAAATAGGACATAAGTATTTAACCCAAGAAAATGTTTATGCATCTAGTAATCATCCGGTAACATGAATGATATGTTAGGACTCGTGGCCAGTAAGCGAAAAACAATATGTAGAATAAAAGTTAATTACTTTCTCAATATCCGATTTGATGACCTATTTGGCTTGGTGTTTTCTTTGACAAGTGTCATGGTGCAAAGAAGGTAGTACTAGAAAGCAATTACTGCAAAAAAATCTTTTAATGAATCGGCATATGGAATGCCTAATTAGACTACAGCTATTCCATTACTTTTTAATTTGTTCTGCGTTATTATTCTTTGCTTTGCATAAAATGCATTTGGTTCTGATTAAACGCATTGAAAAAGGTTTGTTTGTTCAGCATCTGTGTGCAATAGCAACGGTAGGAAACTGTCATAAATCACCGCTGATGGGAGTCGTACCCACAACCTTTGAATTAGAAGTCCAACGCGGTAGTCCAATGCGCCACAGCGGAACGGATATAAATGTATTAGACATTATAGCAATATGACATATGTATTTAACCCAAGAAAATGTTTATGCATCTAGCAATCATCCGGTAACATAAATGATATGTTAGGACTTGTGTCCAGTAAGCGAAAAACAATATGTAGAGTAAAAGTTAAATACTTTGCCAATATCCGAATTGATGACCTATTTGACTTTGTGTTTTTTGTCAAGTGTCATGGTGCAAAGAAGGTAGTTACTAGAAAGCAATTACTGCAAAAAAATCTTTTAATGAAGCGGCATATGGAATGCCTAATTAGACTACGGCTATTCCATTAAATCTTATTTTGTTCTGCGTTATTATACTTTGATTCGTATAAAATGCATTTGGTTTTGATTAAACGCATTGAAAAAGGTTCGTTTGTTCAGAATATGTGTGCAATAGCAAGGGTAAAAAACTGGCATAAATCACCGCTGATGGGAGTCGAATCCACAACCTTTGAATTAGAAGTCCAACGCGCTAGTCCATTGCACCACAGCGGCAAGGATATACAAGTATAAGACATTATAGAAATAGGACATAAGTATTTAACCCAAGAAAATGTTTATGCATCTAGTAATCATCCGGTAACATGAATGATATGTTAGGACTCGTGGCCAGTAAGCGAAAAACAATATGTAGAATAAAAGTTAATTACTTTCTCAATATCCAATTTGATGACCTATTTGGCTTTGTGTTTTCTTCGTCAAGTGTCATGGTGCAAAGAAGGTAGTTACTAGAAAGGAATTACTGCAAAAAAATCTTTTAATGAAGCGGCATATGGAATGCCTAATTAGACTACGGCTATTCCATTAAATCTTATTTTGTTTTGCGTTATTATACTTTGATTCGTATAAAATGCATTTGGTTTTGATTAAACGCATTGAAAAAAGTTCGTTTGTTTAGAATCTGTGTGCAATAGCAAGGGTAAAAAACTGGCATAAATCACCGCTTATGGGAGTCGAATCCACAACCTTTGAATTAGAAGTCCAACGCGCTAGTCCATTGCACCACAGCGGCAAGGATATACAAGTATAAGACATTATAGAAATAGGACATAAGTATTTAACCCAAGAAAATGTTTATGCATCTAGTAATCATCCGGTAACATGAATGATATGTTAGGACTCGTGGCCAGTAAGCGAAAAACAATATGTAGAATAAAAGTTAATTACTTTCTCAATATCCGATTTGATGACCTATTTGGCTTTGCCTTTTCTTTGATCAAGTGTCATGGTGCAAAGAAGGTAGTTACTAGAAAGTAATTACTGCAAAAAAAACTTTTAATGAATCTGCATATGGAATGCCTAATTAGACTACGGCTATTCCATTACTTTTTAATTTGTTCTGCGTTATTATTCTTTGCTTCGCATAAAATGCATTTGGTTCTGATTAAACGCATTGAAAAAGGTTTGTTTGTTCAGCATCTGTGTGCAATAGCAACGGTAAGAAACTTTCAAAAATCACCGCTGATGGGAGTCGCACCCAGAACCTTTCAATTAGAAGTCCAACGCGCTAGTCCAATGCGCCACAGCGGCACGGATATAAATGTATTAGACATTATAGCAATATGACATACGTATTTAACCCAAGAAAATGTTTATGCATCTAGCAATCATCCGGTAACATAAATGATATGTTAAGACTCGTGTACAGTAAGCGAAAAACAATATGTAGAGTAAAAGTTAAATACTTTGTCAATATCCGAATTGATGGCCTATTTGGCTTTGTTTTTTCTTTGTCAAATGTCATGGTGCAAAGAAGGTAGTTACTAGAAAGTAATTACTGCAAAAAAACCTTTTAATGAATCTGCATATGGAATGCCTAAATAGACTACGGCTATTCCATTAATTCTTATTTTGTTCTGCGTTATTATTCTTCGCTTCGCATAAAATGCATTTGGTTCTGATTAAACGCATTGAAAAAGGTTCGTTTGTTCAGCATCTGTGTGCAATAGCAAGGGTAAAAAACTGGCATAAATCACCGCTGATGGGAGCCGAATCCACAACCTTTGAAATAGAAGTCCAACGCGCTAGTCCATTGCGCCACAGCGGCACGGATATACATGTATTAGACATTGTAGAAATAGGACATACGTATTTAACCCAAGAAAATGTTTATGCATCTAGTAATCATCCGTTAACATGAATGATGTGTTAGGACTTGCGTCCAGTAAGCGAAAAACAATATGTAGAATAAAAGTTAATTACTTTCACAATATCCGAATTGATGACCTATTTGTCTTTGCTTTTTCGTTGATCAAGTGTCATGGTGCAAAGAAGGTACTTACTAGAAAGTAATTACTGCAGAAAACCCTTTTAATGAATCTGCATATGGAATGCCTAATTAGACTACGGCTATTCCATTACTTTTTAATTTGTTCTGCGTTATTATTCTTTGCTTCGCATAAAATGCATTTGGTTCTGATTAAACGCATTGAAAAAGGTTTGTTTGTTCAGCATCTGTGTGCAATAGCAACGGTAAGAAACTTTCAAAAATCACCGCTGATGGGAGTCGGACCCAGAACCTTTGAATTAGAAGTCCAACGCGCTAGTCCAATGCGCCACAGCGGCACGGATATAAATGTATTAGACATTATAGCAATATGACATATGTATTTAACCCAAGAAAATGTTTATGCATCTAGCCATCATGCGGTAACATAAATGATATGTTAAGGCTCGTGTCCAGTAAGCAAAAAACAATATGTAGAGTAAAATTTAAATACTTTGCCAATATCCGAATTGATGACCTATTTGGCTTTGTGTTTTCTTTGTCAAGTGTCATGGTGCAAAGAAAGTAGTTACTAGAAAGTAATTACTTCAAAAAAATATTTTAATGAATCTGCATGTGGAATGCCTAATTAGACTACGGCTATTCCATTAAATCTTATTTTGTTCTGAGTTATTATACTTTGCTTCGCATAAAATGCATTTGGTTTTGATTAAACGCATTGAAAAAGGTTCGTTTGTTCAGAATCTGTGTGCATGGCAAGGGTAAAAAACTGGCATAAATCACCGCTGATGGGAGTGGAATCCACAACCTTTGAATTAGAAGTCCAACGCCGTAATCCATTGCGACACAGCGGCACGGATATACATGTATTAGACATTATAGAAATAGGACATACGTATTTAACCAAAGAAAATGTTTATGCATCTAGTAATCATCCGGTAACATGAATGATATGTTAGGACTCGTGTCCAGTAAGCGAAAAACAATATGTAGAGTAAAAGTTAATTACTTTCTCAATATCCGAATTGATGACCTATTTGGCTTTGCTTTTTATTTTTTCCAGTGTCATGGTGCAAAGAAGGTACTTACTAGAAAGTCATTACTGCAAAAAACCCTTTTAATGAACCGGCATATGGAATGCCTAATTAGACTACGGCTATTCCATTACTTTTTAATTTGTTCTGCGTTATTATTCTTTGCTACGCATAAAATGCATTTGGTTCTGATTAAACGCATTGAAAAAAGTTTGTTTGTGCAGCATCTGTGTGCAATATCAACGGTAAGTCACCGCTGATGGTAGTCGAACCCACAACTTTTGAATTAGAAGTCCAACGCGCTATTCCATTGCGCCACAGGGGCACAGATAAACATATATTGAACATTATAGAAGTAGGATAGTTATGTTTAACACAGGAAAAGGTTTATAAATAAGGAGACCATCTAGTAACATAAATAATATGTTAAGAGTCGTGTGCAATAAGTCAAAAACAATATGTAGCCTAAAAGTCCAAAGATCTCGTCAATAGTTTAATTGATGACCTATTTCGTTTTGATTTTCATATGATTAAGTGTCATAATGCATGGAATGAAATTGCTGTAAGTAAACCTTTTAATGATTCGGCGTATGAAATGCCATATCAGACCACGATTATTCCATTAATTCGTATTTTGTTCTGCGTTATTAAATTTGTTCGCAGGAAATACATTTGGTTCTGACTAAACGCATGGAAAAAGATTCGATTGATCAGCATATGTACGCACAGGCTAAATCTAACGGTAAGTAGCTTGCAAAACTCACCGCTGCTGGCAGTCGAACACACAACCTGTGAATTAGAAGTCCAAAGCACTAGTCCATTGAGCCACATCTGCACGGATATACATATATTGAAGCAGCAGGATAGATATATTTAACACAGGTAAAGGTATATAAATCAGGGGACCATCTAGTAACATAAATAATATGTTAAAAGAAGTGTGAAGTAAGTCAAAAACAATATGTAGGCTAAAAGTCCAAAGACTTCGTCAATACTTTAATTGATGACCTATTTCGTTTTGCTTTTTATTTGTTCAAGTGTTATAGTGCAGAGAAATTAGTTGCAACCAACAAACCTTTAAGTGAGTCAGCGTATGAAATACCATATCAGACCACGGTTATTCCATTAATTCGTATTTTGTTCTGCGTTATTAATCTTGCTTCGCATGAAATACATTTAGTTCTGACTAAACGCATTGAAAGGACGCGGTTGAACAGCATCTGCGCGCAATGGCTATACCTAACGGTAAGAAATTTGCAAAAGTCACCGCTGATGGGAGTCGAACCCACAACTTTTGAATTAGAAGTCCAACGCGCTATTCCATTGCGCCACAGCGGCACAGATATACATATATTGAACATTATAGCATCAGGATAGTTAAAGTTAACACAGGAAAAGGTTTATAAATCAGGGGACCATCTAGTAACATAAATAATATGTTAAAAGACGTGTGGAGTAAGTCAAGAACAATCTGTGGACTAAAAGTCTAAACACCTAGTCAATATCCGAATTGATGACCTATTTCATTTTGTTATTCATATGATTAAGTGTCATAATGCATGGAATGAAATTGCTGTAAGTAAACCTTTTAATGAGTCGGCGTATGAAATGCCATATCAGACCACGGTTATTCCATTAATTCGTATTTTGTTCTGCGTTATTAAACTGGCTTCGCATGAAATACATTTGGTTCTGACTAAACGCATTGAAAAAGATTCGATTGATCAGCATCTCTGCGCAATGGCTATACCTAACGGAAAGAATCTTGCAAAAGTCTCCCCAGATGGGAGTCGAACCCTCAAAATTTGAATTAGAAGTCCAACGCGCTAGTACATTGCGCCACAGCGGCACGGATGGACATATATTGAACATTATAGCATCGGGATAGTTATAATTAACACAGGGAAAGGTTCATAAATTAGAGGACCATCTGGTAACATAAATAGTATGTTAAGAGTCGCATGCAGTAAGTCAAAAACAATATGTACGCTAAAACTCCAAAGACTTCGTCAATACTTTAATTGATGACCTATTTCGTTTTGCTTTTTATTTGTTCAAGTGTTATAGTGTAGAGAAATTAGTTGCAGCCAACAAACCTTTAAATGAGTCAGCGTATGAAATAACATATCAGACCACGGTTATTCCTTTAATTCGTATTTTGTTCTGCGTTATTAAACTTGCTTTGCATGAAATACATTTGGTTCTGCCTAAACGCATTGAAAGGACGCGATTAAACAGCATTTGTGCGCAATGGCTATACCTACCGGTAAGAAACTTGCAAAGTCACCACTGATGGGAGTCGAACCCACAACCTTTGAAGTCCAACGCGCAAGTCCATTGCACCACAGCGGCACAGATATACATATATTGAACATTATAGCATCAGGATAGTTAAAGTTAACACAGGAAAAGGTTTATAAATCAGGGGACCATCTAGTAACATAAATAATATGTTAAAAGACGTGTGGAGTAAGTCAAGAACAATCTGTGGACTAAAAGTCTAAACACCTAGTCAATATCCGAATTGATGACCTATTTCATTTTGTTATTCATTTGATTAAGTGTCATAATGCCAGGAATGTAATTACTGTAAATAAACCTTTTAATGGGTCGGCGTATAAAATGCCATATCAGACATGGTTATTCCATTAATTCGTATTTTGTTCTGCGTTATTAAACTTGCTTCGCATGAAATACATTTGGTTCTGACTAAACGCTTTGAAAATGATTCGATTGATCAGCATATCTGCGCAATGGCTATACCTAACGGTAAGAAACTTGCAAAAGTCTCCCCAGATGGGAGTCGAACCCTCAAACTTTGAATTAGAAGTCCAACGCCCTAGTACATTGCGCCACAGCGGCACGGATGGACATATATTGAACATTATAGCATCGGGATAGTTATAATTAACACAGGGAAAGGTTCATAAATTAGAGGACCATCTGGTAACATAAATAGTATGTTAAGAGTGGCGTGTAGTAAGTCAAAAACAATATGTACGCTAAAACTCCAAAGACCTCGTCAATACGCGACTCTTAACATATTATTTATGTTACTAGATGGTCCTCTAATTTATGAACCTTTTCCTGTGTTAATTATAACTATCCCGATGCTATAATGTTCAATATATGTATATCCGTGCCGTTGTGGCGCAATGGACTAGCGCCTTGCACTTCTAATTCAAAGTTTGAGGGTTCGACTCCCATCTGGGGAGACTTTTGCAAGTTTCTTACCGTTAGGTATAGCCATTGCGCAGATATGCTGATCAATCGAATCATTTTCAAAGCGTTTAGTCAGAACCAAATGTATTTCATGCGAAGCAAGTTTAATAACGCAGAACAAAATACGAATTAATGGAATAACCATGTCTGATATGGCATTTTATACGCCGACCCATTAAAAGGTTTATTTACAGTAATTACATTCCTGGCATTATGACACTAAATCAAATGAAAGGCAAAACGGAATAGGTCATCAATTCGGATATTGACGAGGTAATTAGACTTTTAGTCTACATATTGTTCTTGACTTACTCCACACCTCTTTAAACATATTATTTATGTTACTAGATGGTCCCCTGATTTATAAACCTTTTCCTGTGTTAATTATGACTATCCTGCTGCTTTAATATATGTATGTTCGTGCCGCTGTGGCGCAATGGACTAGCGCGTTGGACTTCTAATTCAAAGGTTGTGGGTTCGTCTCCCATCAGCGGTGACTTTTGGAAGTCTCTTACCGTTAGGTATAGCCATTGCGCACAGATGCTGATCAATCGAATCTTTTTCTATGCGTTTAGTCAGAACCAAATGTATTTAATGTGAAGCAAGTTTAATAACGCAGAACAAAATACGAATTAAGGGAATAACGGTGATCTGATGTGGCATTTCATACGCTGACTCATTCAAAGGTTTGTTGGCAGCAACTATTTTCTCCGCACTATAACACTTGAACAAATAAAAAGCAAAACGAAATAGGTCATCAATTAAAGTATTCACGAGGTCTTTGGAGTTTTAGCCAACATATAGTTTTTGACTTACTGCACGCGACTCTTAACATATTATTTATGTTACTAGATGGTCCCCTAATTTATAAACCCTTTCCTATGTTAAATATTGCTATCCTGCTTCTATAAATTTCAATATATGTATATCTGTGCCGCTGTGGCGCAATGAAATAGCGCGTTGGACTTCTAATTCAAAGGTTGTGGGTTCGGGTCCCATCAGCAGTGATTTTTGCAAGTTTCTCACCACTAGGTTTAGACATTGCGCACAGATGCCGTTCAATCGAATCCTTTCAATGCCTTTAGTCAGAACCAAATGTATTTCATGCGAAGCAAGTTTAATAACGCAGAACAAAATATGGATTAATGGAATAACCGTGGTCTGATATGGCATTACACAAGCCGACAAGGTTTATTTACAGTAATTACATTCCCTGCATTATGACACTTGATCAAATGAAAAGCAAAACGAAATAGGTCATCAATTCGGATATTGACGAGGTGTTTAGACATTTAGTCTACATATTGTTATTGACTTACTCCACACTTCTTTTGACATATTATTTATGTTACTAGATGGTCGCCTGATTTATATACCTTTTCCTGTGTTAATTATAACTATCCTGCTGCTACAATATATGAATATCCGGGCTGATGTGGCGCAATGAACTAGCGCGTTTGACTTCTACTTCAAAGGTTGTGGGATCCACTCCTATCAGCGGTGATTTTTGCAAGTTTCTTACCACTAGGTTTAGCCATTGCGCACAGATGCTGATCAATCGAATCCTTTCAATGCGTTTAGTCAGAACCAAATGTATTTCATGCGAAGCATTTTTAAAAACGCAGAACAAAATACGAATTAATGGAATAACCGTGGTCTGATATGGCATTTCATACACCGACTCATTAAAAGGTTTATTTACAGTAATTTCATTCCCTGCATTGTGACACTAAATCAAATGAAAAGCAAAACGAAATAGGTCATCAATTCGGATATTGACGAGGTGTTTAGACATTTTGTCTACATATTGTTATTGACTTACTCCACACTTCTTTTGACATATTATTTATGTTACTAGATGGTCGCCTGATTTATATACCTTTTCCTGTGTTAATTATAACTATCCTGCTGCTACAATATATGAATATCCGGGCTGATGTGGCGCAATGAACTAGCGCGTTTGACTTCTAATTCAAAGGTTGTGGGATCCACTCCTATCAGCGGTGATTTTTGCAAGTTTCTTACCACTAGGTTTAGCCATTGCGCACAGATGCTGATCAATCGAATCCTTTCAATGCGTTTAGTCAGAACCAAATGTATTTCATGCGAAGCATGTTTAAAAACGCAGAACAAAATACGAATTAATGGAATAACCGTGGTCTGATATGGCATTTCATACGCCGACTCATTAAAAGGTTTATTTACAGTAATTTTATTCCCTGCATTGTGACACTAAATCAAATGAAAGGCAAAACGGAATAGGTCATCAATTCGGATATTGACGAGGTGTTTATACGTTTAGTCTAGATATTGTTCTTGACTTACTCCACTTGTCTTTTAACATATTATTTATGTTACTAGATGGTCCCCTGATTTATAAACCTTTTCCTGTGTTAATTATAACTACCCTGATGCTATAATGTTCAATATATGTATATCTGTGCCGCTGTGGCGCAATGGACTTGCGCGTTGGACTTCTAATTCAAAGGTTGAGTGTTCGATTTCCGTCAGCGGAGGCTTTTGCATGTTTCTCACCGTTCGGTATAGCCACTGCGCACAGATACTGATCAATCGAATCTTTTTCAATGCGTTTAGTCAGAACCAAATGTATTTCATGCGAACAAATCGTAATAACGCAGAACAAAATACGAATTAATGGAATAATCGTGGTCTGATATGGCATTTCATACGCCGACTCATTAAAAGGTTTATTTACAGTAATTTCATTCCCTGCATTATGACACTTGATCAAATGAAAAGCAAAACGAAATAGGTCATCAATTCGGATATTGACGAGGTGTTTAGACTTTTAGTCTACATATTGTTCTTGACTTACTCCACACGTATTTTAACACATTATTTATGTTGAAAGATGGTCCCCTGATTTATAAACCTTTTCCTGTGTTAAATATAATTATTCTGATGCTATAATGTTCAATATATGTATATCCGTGCCGCTTTGGCGCAATGGACTAGCGCGTTGGACTTCTAATTCAAAGGTTGTGGGTTCGACTCCGATCAGCGGTGACCTTTGCAAGTTTCTTACCGTTAGATATAGCCATTGCGCACAGATGCTGATCAATCGAATCTTTTTCAATGCGTTTAGTCAGAACCAAATGTATTTCATGCCAACAAAGCTTAATAACGCAGAACAATATACGAATTAATGGAATAATAGTGGTCTGATATGGCATTTCATACACCGACTCATTAAAAGGTTTATTTACAGTAATTTCATTCCCTGCATTATGACACTTGATCATATGAAAAGCAAAACGAAATAGGTCATCAATTCGGATATTGACGAGGTAATTAGACTTTTAGTCTACATTTTGTTCTTGACTTACTCCACACCTCTTTAAACATATTATTTATGTTACTAGATGGTCCCCTGATTTATACACCTTTTCCTGTGTTAATTATAACTATCCTGCTGCTTTAATATATGTATGTTCGTGCCGCTGTGGCGCAATGAACTAGCGCGTTGGACTTGTAATTCAAAGGTTGTGGGTTCGTCTCCCATCAGCGGTGACTTTTGCAAGTCTCTTACCGTTAGGTATAGCCATTGCGCACAGATGCTGATCAATCGAATCTTTTTCTATGCGTTTAGTCAGAACCAAATGTATTTAATGTGAAGCAAGTTTAATAACGCAGAACAAAATACGAATTAAGGGAATAACGGTGATCTGATGTGGCATTTCATACGCTGACTCATTCAATGGTTTGTTGGCAGCAACTATTTTCTCCGCACTATAACACTTGAACAAATAAAAAGCAAAACGAAATAGTTCATCAATTAAAGTATTGACGAGGTCTTTGGAGTTTTAGCCTACATATAGTTTTTGACTTACTGCACGCGACTCTTAACACATTATTTATGTTACTAGATGGTCCCCTAATTTATAAACCTTTTCCTATGTTAAATATTGCTATCCTGCTTCTAAAAATTTCAATATATGTATATCTGTGCCGCTGTGGCGCAATGAAATAGCGCGTTGGACTTCTAATTCAAAGGTTGTGTGTTCGGGTCCCATCAGCAGTGATTTTTGCAAATTTCTCACCACTAGGTTTAGCCATTGCGCACAGATGCCGTTCAATCGAATCCTTTCAATGCCTTTAGTCAGAACCAAATGTATTTCATGCGAAGCAAGTTTAATAACGCAGAACAAAATATGGATTAATGGAATAACCGTGGTCTGATATGGCATTACACAAGCCGACAAGGTTTATTTACAGTAATTACATTCCCTGCATTATGACACTTGATCAAATGAAAAGCAAAACGAAATAGGTCATCAATTCGGATATTGACGAGGTGTTTAGACATTTTGTCTACATATTGTTATTGACTTACTCCACACTTCTTTTGACATATTATTTATGTTACTAGATGGTCGCCTGATTTATATACCTTTTTCTGTGTCAATTATAACTATCCTGCTGCTACAATATATGTATATCCGGGCTGACGTGGCGCAATGAACTAGCGCGTTTGACTTCTAATTCAAAGGTTGTGTGTTCGTCTCCCAGCAGCGGTGAGTTTTGCAAGTTTCTTACCGTTAGGTATAGCCATTGCGCGCAGATGCTGATCAATCGAATCTTTTTCAATGCGTTTAGTCAGAACCAAATGTATTTCAAGCGAAGCAAGTTTAAAAAAGCAGAACAAAATACGAATTAATGGAATAACCGTGGTCTGATATGGCATTTCATACGCCGGCCGATTAAAAGTTTATTTACAGTAATTACATTCCCAGCATTATGACACTTAATCAAATGAAAGGCAAAACGAAATAGGTCATCAATTCGGATATTGACGAGGTGTTTACACTTTTAGTCTACATATTGTTCTTGACTTACTCCACACGTCTCTTAACATATTATTTATCTTACTAGATGGTCCCCTAATTTATAAACCTTTTCCTGTGTTAACTTTAACTATCCTGATGCTTTAGTATATGTATATCCGTGCCGCTGTGGCGCAATGGACTAGCGCGTTGGACTTCTAATTCAAAGGTTGTGGGATCCATTCCTATCAGCGGTGATTTTTGCAAGTTTCTTACCACTAGGTTTAGCCATTGCGCACAGATGCTGATCAATCGAATCCTTTCAATGCGTTTAGTCAGAACCAAATGTATTTCATGCGAAGTAAGTTTAAAAACGCAGAACAAAATACGAATTAAGGGAATAAAGGTGGTCTGATGTGGCATTTCATACGCTGTCTCATTCAAAGGTTTGTTGACAGCAACTATTTTTCTCCGCACTATAACACTTGAACAAATAAAAAGCAAAACGAAATAGGTTATCAATTAAAGTATTGACAAGGTCCTTAAAGTTTTAGCCTACATATAGTTTTTGACTTACTGCACGCGACTCTTAACATATTATTTATGTTACTAGATGGTCCCCTAATTTATAAACCTTTTCCTATGTTAAATATTGCCATCCTGTTTCTATAAATTTCAATATATGTATATCTGTGCCGCTGTAGTGCAATGGACTAGCGCGTTGGACTTCAAATTCAAAGGTTGTGAGTTCGACTCCCATCAGTGGTGACTTTTGCAAGTTTCTTACCGGTGGGTATAGCCATTGCGCACAGATGCTGTTCAATCGCGTCCTTTCAATGCGTTTAGTCAGAACCAAATGTATTTCATGCAAAGCAAGTTTAATGACGCAGAACAAAATACGAATTAAAGGAATAACCGTGATCTGATATGTTATTTCATACGCTGACTCATTTAAAGGTTTGTTGGCTGCAACTAATTTCTCTACAATATAACACTTGAACAAATAAAAAGGAAAACGAAATAGGTCATCAATTCGGATATTGACGAGGTGTTTAGACATTTTGTCTACATATTGTTCTTGACTTACTCCACACTTCTTTTAACATATTACTTATGTTACTAGATGGTCCCCTGATTTATAAACCTTTTCCTGTGTTAATTATAACTATCCTGCTGCTTTAATATATGTATATCCTTGCCGCTGTGGCGCAATGGACTAGCGCGTTGGACTTTTAATTCAAAGGTTGTGGGTTCCACTCTGATGAGCGGTGATTTTTGCAAGTTTCTTACCACTAGGTTTAGCCATTGCGCACAGATGCTGATCAATCGAATCCTTTCAATGTGTTTAGTCAGAAACAAATGTATTTCATGCGAAGCAAGTTTAATAACGCAGAACAAAATACGAATTAATGGAATAACCGTGGTCTGATATGACATTGCATACGCTGACTCATTTAAAGGTTTGTTGGCAGCAACTAATTTCTCTGCACTATAACACTTGAACAAATAAAAAGCAAAACGAAATAGGTCATCAATTAAAGTATTGACGAGGTCTTTGGAGTTTTAGCCCACATATTGTTTTTGACGTACTGCACGCGACTCTTAACATATTATTTATGTTACTAGATGGTCCCCTAATTTATAAATCTGTTCCTGTGTTAATTATAACCATCCTAATGCTATAATATTCAATATATGTATATCTGTGCCGTTGTGGCGCAATGGACTAGCGCCTTGGACTTCTAATTCAAAGGTTGAGGGTTCGATTTCCGTCAGCGGAGGCTTTTGCAAGTTTCTTACCGTTCGGTATAGCCATTGCGCACATATACTGATCAATCGAATCTTTTTCAATTCGTTTAGTCAGAACCAAATGTATTTCATGCGAAGCAAGTTTAAAAACGCAGAACAAAATACGGATTAATGGAAAAACCGTGGTCTGATATGGCATTTCATACGCCGACCCATTAAAGGGTTTATTTACAGTAATTACATTCCCGGCACTGTGACACTAAATCAAATGAAAGGCAAAACGGAATAGGTCATCAATTCGGATATTGACTAGGTTTAACCATTGCGCACAGATGCTGTTCAATCGAATCCTTTCAATGCGTTTAGTCAGAACCAAATGTATTTCATGCGAACAAATCGTAATAACGCGGAACAAAATACGAATTAATGGAATAATCGTGGTCTGATATGGCATTTCATACGCCGACTCATTAAAAGGTTTATTTACAGTAATTTCATTCCCTGCATTATGACACTTGATCAAATGAAAAGCAAAACGAAATAGGTCATCAATTCGGATATTGACGAGGTGTTTAGACATTTTGTCTACATATTGTTCTTGACTTACTCCACACTTCTTTTAACATATTACTTATGTTACTAGATGGTCCCCTGATTTATAACCTTTTTCCTGTGTTAATTATAACTATCCTGCTGCTTTAATATATGTATATCCGTGCTGCTGTGGCGCTATGGACTAGCGCGTTGGACTTCTAATTCAAAGGTTGAGGGTTCGACTCCCGTCAACGGAGACTTTTGCAAGTTTCTTACCGTTAGGTATAGCCATTGCGCACAGATGCTGATCAATCGAATCTTTTTCAATTCGTTTAATCAGAACCAAATGTATTTCATGCGAAGCAAGTTTAAAAACGCAGAACAAAATACGAATTAATGGAATAATCGTGGTCTGATATGGCATTTCATACGCCGACTCATTAAAAGGTTTATTAACAGTAATTTCATTCCCGGCATTATGACACTTGATCAAATGAAAATCAAAACGAAATAGGTCATCAATTCGGATATTGACGAGGTGTTTAGACTTTTAGTCTACATATTGTTCTTGAATTACTCCACACGTATTTTAACACATTATTTATGTTAAAAGATGGTCCCCTGATTTATAAAACTTTTCCTGTGTTAAATATAATTATTCTGATGCTATAATGTTCAATATATGTATATCCGTGCCGCTTTGGCGCAATGGACTAGCGCGTTGGACTTCTAATTCAAAGGTTGTGGGTTCGACTCCGATCAGCGGTGACCTTTACAAGTTTCTTACCGTTAGGTATAGCCATTGCGCACAGATGCTGATCAATCGAATCTTTTTCAATGCGTTTAGTCAGAACCAAATGTATTTCATGCGAACAAAGCTTAATAACGCAGACCAATATACGAATTAATGGAATAATCGTGGTCTGATATGGCATTTCATACGCCGACTCATTAAAAGGTTTATTTACAGTAATTTCATTCCCTGCATTATGACACTTGATCAAATGAAAAGCAAAACGAAATAGGTCATCAATTCGGATATTGACGAGGCGTTTAGACATTTTGTCTACATATTGTTCTTGACTTACTCCACACTTCTTTTAAAATATTACTTATGTTACTAGATGGTCCCCTGATTTATAAACCTTTTCCTGTGTTAATTATAACTATCCTGCTGCTTTAATATATGTATATCCGTGCCGCTGTGGCGCAATGGACTAGCGCGTTGGACTTCTAATTCAAAGGTTGTGGGTTCCACTCCTATCAGCGGTGATTTTTGCAAGTTTCTTACCACTAGGTTTAGCCATTGCGCACAGATGCTGATCAATCGAATCCTTTCAATGTGTTTAGTCAGAACCAAATGTATTTCATGCGACGCAAGTTTAATAACGGAGAACAAAATATGGATTAATGGAATACCCGTGGTCTGATATGGCATTACATACGCCGACTCATTAAAAAGTTTATTTACAGTAATTACATTCCCTGCATTATGACACTTGATCATATGAAAAGCAAAACGAAATAGGTCATCAATTCGGATATTGACGAGGTTTAGACTTTTAGTCTACATATTGTTCTTGACTTACTCCACACTTCTTTAAACATATTATTTATGTTACTAGATGGTCCCCTGATTTATAAACCTTTTCCTGTGTTAATTATAACTATCCTGCTGCTTTAATATATGTATGTTCGTGCCGCTGTGGCGCAATGGACTAGCGCGTTGGACTTCTAATTCAAAGGTTGTGGGTTCGACTCCCATCAGCGGTGACTTTTGCAAGTGTCTTACCGTTAGGTATAGCCATTGCGCACAGATGCTGATCAATCGAATCTTTTTCTATGCGTTTAGTCAGAACCAAATGTATTTAATGTGAAGCAAGTTTAATAACGCAGAACAAAATACGAATTAAGGAATAACGTGGTCTGATGTGGCATTTCATACGCTGACTCATTAAAAGGTTTTTAGCAGCAACTATTTTCTCCGCACTATAACACTTGAACAAATAAAAAGCAAAACGAAATAGGTCATCAATTAAAGTATTGACGAGGTCTTTGGAGTTTTAGCCACATATTGTTTTTGACGTACTGCACGCGACTCTTAACATATTATTTATGTTACTAGATGGTCCCCTAATTTATAAACCTTTTCCTGTGTTAATTATATCCATCCTAATGCTATAATGTTCAATATATGTATATCCGTGCCTTTGTGGCGCAATGGACTAGCGCTTGGACTTCTAATTCAAAGGTTGAGGGTTCGACTCCCGTCAACGGAGACTTTTGCAAGTTTCTTACCGTTAGGTATAGCCATTGCGCACAGCTGCTGATCAATCGAATCTTTTTCAATTCGTTTAGTCAGAACCAAATGTATTTCATGCGAACAAATCGTAATAACGCAGAACAAAATACGAATTAATGGAATAATCGTGGTCTGATATGGCATTTCATACGCCGACTCATTAAAAGGTTTATTTACAGTAATTCATTCCCTGCATTATGACACTTGATCAAATGAAAAGCAAAACGAAATAGGTCATCAATTCGTATATTGACGAGGTATTTAGACTTTTAGTCTACATATTGTTCTTGACTTACTCCACACGTATTTTAACACATTATTTGTGTTAAAAGATGGTCCCCTGATTTATAAACCTTTTCCTGTGTTAAATATAATTATTCTGATGCTATAATGTTCAATATATGTATATCCGTACCGCTGTGGCGCAATGGACTAGCGCGTTGGACTTCTAATTCAAAGGTTGTGGGTTCACTCCATCAGCGGTGATTTTTGCAAGTTTCTTACCGTTAGGTATAGCCATTCGCACAGATGCTGATCAATCGAATCTTTTTCAATGCGTTTAGTCAGAACCAAATGTATTTCATGCGAACAAGTTTAATAACGCAGAACAATATACGAATTAATGGAATAACCGTGGTCTGATATGGCATTTCATACGCCGACTCATTAAAAGGTTTATTTACAATAATTTCATTCGCTGCATTATGACACTTGATCATATGAAAAGCAAACGAAATAGGTCATCAATTCGGATATTGACGAGGTGTTTAACTTTAGTCTACATATTGTTCTTGACTTACTCCACACGTATTTTAACACATTATTTATGTTAAGATGGTCCCCTGATTTATAAACCTTTTCCTGTGTTAATATATTATTCTGATGCTATAATGTTCAATATATGTATATCCGTGCCGCTGTGGCGCAATGGACTAGCGGTTGGACTTCTAATTCAAAGGTTGTGGGTTCGACTCCATCAGCGGTGACTTTTGCAAGTTTCTTACCGTTAGGTATAGCCATTCGCACAGATGCTGATCAATCGAATCTTTTTCAATGCGTTTAGTCAGAACCAAATGTATTTCATGCGAACAAGTTTAATAACGCAGAACAAAATACGAATTAATGGAATAATCGTGGTCTGATATGGCATTTCATACGCCGACTCATTAAAAGTTTATTTACAGTAATTCATTCCCTGCATTATGACACTTGATCAAATGAAAACAAAACGAAATAGGTCATCAATTCGGATATTGACGAGGTTTAGACTTTTAGTCTACATATTGTTCTTGACTTACTCCACACTCTTTAACATATTATTTATGTTACTAGATGGTCCCCTGATTTATAAACCTTTTCCTGTGTTAATTATAACTATCCTGCTGCTTTAATATATGTATGTTCGTGCCGCTGTGGCGCAATGGACTAGCGCGTTGGACTTCTAATTCAAAGGTTGTGGGTTCGACTCCCATCAGCGGTGACTTTTGCAAGTCTCTTACCGTTAGGTATAGCCATTGCGCACAGATGCTGATCAATCGAATCTTTTTCAATGCGTTTAGTCAGAACCAAATGTATTTCATGCGAAGCAAGTTTAATAACGCAGAACAAAATACGAATTAATGGAATAACCGTGGTCTGATGTGGCATTTCATACGCTGACTCATTAAAGGTTTGTTGGCAGCAACTATTTTCTCCGCACTATAACACTTGAACAATAAAAAGCAAAACGAAATAGGTCATCAATTAAAGTATTGACGAGGTCTTTGGAGTTTTAGCCTACATAGTTTTTGACTTACTGCACGCGACTCTTAACATATTATTTATGTTACTAGATGGTCCCCTAATTTATAAACCTTTTCCTATGTTAATATTGCTATCCTGCTTCTATAATTTCAATATATGTATATCTGTGCCGCTGTGGCGCAATAGACTAGCGCGTTGGACTTCTAATTTAAAGGTTGTGGGTTCGACTCCATCAGCCGTGATTTTGTAACTTTCTTACCACTAGTTTTAGCCATTGCGCACAGATGCTGCTCAACGAATTTTTCAATGCGTTTAGTCAGAACCAAATGTATTTCATGCGAAGCAAGTTTAATAACGCAGAACAAAATACGAATTAATGGAATAACCGTGGTCTGATATGGTATTTCATACGCTGACTCAATTAAAGGTTTGTTGGCTGCAACTAATTTCTCCGCACTATAACACTTGAAAAAAATAAAAAGCAAAACGAAATAGTCATCAATTAAAGTATTGACGAGGTCTTTGGAGTTTTAGCGTACATATTGTTTTTGACTTACTGCATGCGACTCTTAACATACTATTTTATGTTACAGATGGTCCTCTAATTTATAAACCTTTCCTGTGTTAATTATACTATCCTGATGCTATAATGTTCAATATATGTATATCTGTGCCGCTGTGGTGCAATGGACTAGCGCGTTGGACTTCTAATTCAAAGGTTGTGGGTTCGAGTACCATCAGCGGTGACTTTTGCAAGTTTCTTACCGTTAGGTATAGCCATTGCGCACAGATGCTGATCAATCGAATCTTTTTCAATGCGTTTAGTCAGAACCAAATATATTTCATGCGAAACAAGTTTAATAACGCAGAACAAAATACGAATTAATGGAATAATCGTGGTCTGATATGGCATTTTATACGCCGACCCATTAAAAGGTTTATTTACAGTAATTACATTCCCGGCATTATGACACTTAATCAAATGAATAGCAAAATGAAATAGGTCATCAATTCGGATATTGACGAGGTGTTTAGACTTTTAGTCACACATTGTTCTTGACTTACTCCACACGTCTTTTAACATATTATTTATGTTACTAGATGGTCCCCTGATTATAAACTTTTCCTGTGTTAACTTTAACTATCCTGATGCTATAATGTTCAATAATGTATATCTGTGCCGCTGTGGCGCAATGGACTAGCGCGTTGGACTTCAAAGGTTGTGGGTTCGACTCCCATCAGGTGACTTTTGCAAGTTTCTTACCGTTAGGTATAGCCATTGCGCACAGATGCTGTTCAATCGTCTTTCAATGCGTTTAGTCAGAACAAATGTATTTCATGCGAAGCAAGTTTAATAACGCAGAACAAAATACGAATTAAAGGAATAACCGTGGTCTGATATGTTATTTCATACGCTGACTCATTTAAAGGTTTGTTGGCTGCAACTAATTTCTCCGCACTGTAACACTTGAAAAAAATAAAAAGCAAAACGAAATAGCTCATCAATTAAAGTATTGACGAGGTCTTTGGAGTTTTGGCGTACATATTGTTCTTGACTTACTCCACAAGTCTTTAAACATTATTTAAGTTACTAGATGGTCCCCTGATTTATAAACCTTTCCCTGTGTTAATTATACCTATCCTGATGCTATAATGTTCAATATATGTATATCCGTAAAGCAGTGGCGCAATGGTCTAGCGCGTTGGACTTCTAATTCAAAAGTTCTGGGTTCGACTCCCATCAGCGGTAACTTTTGCAAGTTTCTTACCGTTAGGTATAGCCATTGCGCAGAGATGCTGATCAATCAAATCTTTTTCAATGTAGCATCAGAATAAATATATTTAACACAGGAAAAGGTTTATAAATCAGGGGACCATCTTTTAA
>JASGCC010000510.1:0-68798 GCA_030067915.1 Hydractinia echinata | reverse complement strand
CCAACGCCTTTTTTACGCCCTTTAAGCACTGAAACGCCATAAAACCGACTCTCTGACATACGCGATAGACGTTAAGTATTGATCGAATTGATCGAGAAAAGGGGAATAAATGAAAATCTTTATCATCAAGGTTGTAATCCAAACCAGCAATAAGACAACACAAACACCATTATAATGTTTTTTATAGATTAAAATGTTCATTCTTCTTTCTTCATATTTAGCACCAAAATAAAGTTTTCTGCAGATTGGAGGTTATTAAAAAATAACCAAATCAAAATCTTCTTTCTTCATAAATATAATAAAAAATTCAAAAATATAATGAAATGGAACCATGGACAAAATGCCTTCATACAAATCATTGAAAACCCTCGTGTTATACAAATCATTGAAAACCCTCGTGTTAATAATACGTTCCACACATCGGGTTACAAACATTAAAATTATGGGCGTAGTTGGGATTATTAGTTAAGTAAGGAACATTCTTGCGTAAAAATTTTAACCTACTTTTGGAAAATTTGTAAAAATATTGTTACGTTTGATTCGATTCATCATGTTTCAGAAATAATGTACAAAGCATGAATTACAGACAACTAAATTTAAGCAATGAGAAGAACAAGGATATGTATAAAGCTAATCTGTTTTGCTTTAAAATGTTAGCATGACAACTATTAATTTTAACAGATTACATTGAACAGATACAGAGAACTTCTGTTACTTAGGTGATATGTTGGGCAGTGAAGGGGGTGTTGGAAGAAGTGTTTACTTGCAGGATAGGTTCAGCTTGGAAAAAGTTCAGAGAGTTACTTCCTTTGTTGACTAGCAGAGTCTTGTCAATTGAGGTAAAAGGTAGGTTGTATGAGGCCTGTGTAAGAAGTGTTATGTTGTACGGTAGTGAGACATGGGCAGTGAAGCAGGAAGATCTTGACCGTTTAGAAAGGAATGATATGAGAATGGTTAGGTGGATGTGTAACGCCAGTCTGAGAGACAGAAAGAGTTCAGATGAGCTAAGAAGCAGGCTAAGTATCTGTAGAATTAAAGATGTTATCCAGATAAGAAGATTGAATTGGCTGGGGCATTGGAAAGAATGGAGGAGGATAATTGGGTAAGAAGTGTAGAGACTTGATTAGTTCCTGGGCAAAGCCCAGAGGCAGACCGAGAAAGACTTGGCAGGAGGTTATAAGGACAGACTTGATACAGAGGAAGTTGAGTTTAGATCTAACACAGTCTAGATCAGATTGGAAGAGGGTCATTAATATCCCGTCCAACCCATGCTAGCATGGAAAACGGCGTTAAGCCGAGAATGATGATGATGATTGCCAGCATCGTCATAACATTGACCTTATCAATTCTGTATATATATCAAGAGAAAGTTCATAAGGTTTTTAAAATGACCTTTGAAAAAGACAAACCTGAGAGCCTTCACTACAATGATAAACCTTAAGACGTCCTCTTCGCAAGTTACAATGGGAAGAATAATCGTGATCACTGAGGTTGGAGCTTGTCGTAGTGAGTGCCTACATTTATATTTCCCAATACCGTTAATAAAACCTGAAGGGAATGAATCTACCAAGTTTCTGCAGATAAAACTTGTTTAGGTTTAATAGGTTTCGATTTAGAAATCCCTTTGACGAAAAAGATCTTAAGTTAAGGTTTGCTTTTTACAAATGGAAGAAGTCTCGTCTTAGTGCTAGAAGTACCACATTGATTAACTAACGTTTGGGCTAATGCAAAAGGAACAACTTCGAGATGATACACACGTTTCCTTTTTCTTTTCTTTTGCTTTGTTATCATAACGTATGACAACCTAGCTTAAAATTTGAGCAGAACGCTTTAACGTAGCTTTACTCAACTTAAAGAAACTGAAGGGATTAGGTTTAAATTGCCCAGAATGTTTGTCATTATTCGCAAAATAAAATAGATACTGGTTGTAAATTTTATTTTGAAGGCAGATGAGGAAAAATCTTCTGATTTAAAACCGTCTTGAATCATAGCTGACCACAATCAGGATAAAAAGTTTAAATATTTCTCTTAAATAAACTGTTATAAGGGCTATAAGAATAGCTTTATTCTGTATAGCTACAAGATCTGCTGTCTACACAGAGTTACAGAAGAGGATGAATGGCTAGCTAACTGAAAACTTGAAAGTGGCTTTCTACACAGGAAAACAAATCTGAAGATTTACATACAGATACAAAAATTGGATGGTTCGAGTATTAGAGAATTTTCATGAAGCTCTATACAAGTTATAAAGCTAAATACGGATCCACGTTTGACAGCAAACATCATGCTTTCTTCACCTTCACAACTTCGCTAGCCTTGTTTGTTTTTTGACTTTCTTGCGTATGTTCTTATAGCCATTATATGGAAGCGAATTTTTAACCTCTCTGCGAAATTTACTAGCCAATAGGATGCGTCCAAAATGACATAAATGGAAGACACAAGACCGTTACATAGGCATAATTTTCGCAGGTAATCCTGCGAAAAAGACTATCTGCGAAACAAAGTGAAGATTCAACACCTCAGCCTGCAAAACAAAGTGGATACTGTTAAATCCTGCGAAAACGACGTGCAAAGCGCGAAGCTTGTGTGCGCCGCCCGGGAAAAGATTTGTGCCGGATGCACAATTGGTGCGCCCATCCATGTGTTGGCGGTGGGCGGTGAAAAAACGACGTATTGAAATGAAAAAATAGGTCCGTCGATCGCAGAGCCTGACTGACGCTGGCTACGCCCCTGGTGGGCAATGGCTAAACCTAGTTGTAAGAAGTTGCCAAATCACGCTGATGGAGTCGAACCCCAACCTTTGTAATTAGAAGTCCAACGCGTTGTCATTGCGCCACAACGGCACAATATACTATATTTGAACATTATAGCATCAGGATGGTTAATTAACACAGAAAAGGTTTATAAATCAGGGACCATCTAGTAACATAAATAATATGTTAAAAGACGTGTGGAGTAAGTCAGAAACAATGTGTGGACTAAAAGTCAAGCACCTCGTCAATTCCGAATTATGACCTATTTCTTTGCTTTTTCATTTGAATAAGTGTCATAATGCGGGAATGTAATTACTGTAAATAAAACCTTTTAATGGGTCGGCGTATGAAATACCATATCAGACCACGGTTATTCCATTAATTCGTATTTGTTCTGCTTTTTTAAACTTGCTTCGCATGAAATACATTTGTTCTGACTAAACGCATTGAAAAAGATTCGATTGATCAGCATCTGTGCGCAATGGCTATACCTAACGGTAAGAAACTTGCAAAGTCACCGCTGATGGGAGCGAACCCACAACCTTTGAATTAGAAGTCCAACGCGCTATACCATTGCGCCACAGCGGCACGGATATACATATATTGAACATTATAGCATCAGGATAATTATAATTACACAAAAAAGGTTTATAAATCATGGACCATCTAGTAACATAAATGATATGTTTAAAGATGTGTGGAGTAAGTCAAGAACAATATGTAGACTAAAAGTCTAAACACCTCGTCAATATCCCAATTGATGACCTATTTCGTTTTGCTTTTCATAGATCAAGTGTCATAATGCAGGGAAGGAAATTACTGTAAATAAACTTTTAATGAGTCGGCGTATGAGCATATCAGACCACGATTATTCCATTAATTCGTATTTTGTTCTGCGTTATTAAACTTTGTTCGCATGAAATACATTTGGTTCTGACTAAACGCATTGAAAAAGATTCGATTGATCAGCATCTGTGCGCACTGGCTAAACCTAACGTAAGAAACTTGCAAAACTCACCGCTGCTGGGAGTCGAACCACAACCTTTGAATTAGAAGTACAAGCGCTAGTCCATTGCGCCACATCAGCACGGATATACATATATTGTAGCAACAGGATAATTATAATTAACACATGAAAAGGTATTATAAAGCAGGCGACCATCTAGTAACATAAAGTAATATGTTAAAGAAGTGTGGAGTAGTCAGAACAATATGTAGGCAAAATGTCTAAACACCTCGTCAATATCCGAATTGATGACCTATTTCGTTTTGCTTTTCATTGATCAAGTGTCATAATGCAGGGAATGTATTTCTGTTATTAAATCTTTATTGAGTCGGCGTATGAAATGCCATATCAGACCACGATTATTCCATTAATTCGTATTTTGTTCTGCGTTATTAAACTTGCTTCGCATGAAATACATTTTGGTTCTGACTAAACGCATTGAAAAAGGTTCGATTGATCAGCATCTGTGCGCAATGGCTATACCTAACGGTAAGAAACTTGCAAAAGTCACCGCTGATGGGAGTCGAACCCTACAACCTTTGAATTAGAAGTTCAACGCGCTAGTCCATTGCCACCACAGTGGCACGGATATACATATATTGAACATTATAGCATAGGATAGTTATAATTAACACAGGAAAAGGTTTATAAATTAGGAGACCATCTAGTAACATAAATAGTATGTTAAGAGTCGCGTGCAGTAAGTCAAAAACAATATGTAGGCTAAAACTCCAAAGACCTCGTCAATACTTTAATTGATGACCTATTTCGTTTTGCTTTTTATTTTTCAAGTGTTATAGTGCAGAGAAATTATTGCAGCCAACAAACCTTCAGTGAGTCAGCGTATGAAATACCATATCAGACCACGGTTATTCCATTAATTCGTATTTTGTTCTGCGTTATTAAACTTGCTTCGCATGAAATACATTTAGTTCTGACTAAGCATTGAAAGGACGCGGATTGAACAGCATCTGGCGCAATGGCTATACCTAACGGTAAGAAATTGCAAAAGTCACCGCTGATGGGAGTCGAACCCACAACTTTGAATTAGAAGTCCAACGCGCAAATCCATTGCGCCACCGGCACAGAATAAACTTATATGAACATTATAGCAGCAGAGATAGTTATGTTAACACAGGAAAAGGTTTATAAATCAGGGGACCATCTAGTAACATAAGTAATATGTTAAAAGACGTGTGGAGTAAGTCAAGAAACAATATCTAGACTAAACGTCTAAGCACCTCGTCAATATCTGAATTGATGACCTTTTCGTTTGTTTTTCATTTGATCAAGTGTCATAATGCCGGGAATGTAATTACTGTAAAAATAACCTTTTAATGAGTCGGCGTAAAAATGCCATATAGACCACGGTTATTCCATTAATTCGTATTTTGTTCTGCGTTATTAAACTTGCTTCGCATGAAATACATTGGTTCTGACTAAACGCATTAATGTTCAATATATGTATATCCGTGCCGCTTTGGCGCAATGGACTAGTGCGGTGGTCTTCTAATTCAAAGGTTGTGGGTTCGACTCCGGTCAGCGGTGACCTTTGCAAGTTTCTTACCGTTAGGTATAGCCATTTCGCACAGATGCTGATCAATCGAATCTTTTCAATGCGTTTAGTCAGAACCAAATGTATTTCATGCGAACAAAGCTTAATAACGCAGAACAATATACGAATTAATGGAATAATCGTGGTCTGATATGGCATTTCATACGCCGACTCATTAAAAGATTTATTTACAGTAATTTCATTCCCTGCATTATGACACTTGATCATATGAAAAACAAAACGAAATAGGTCATCAATTCGGATATTGACGAGGTAACTAGACTTTTAATCTACATATTGTTCTTGACTTACTCCACACCTCTTTAAACATATTATTTATGTTACTAGATGGTCCCCTGATTTATAAACCTTTTCCTGTGTTAATTATAACTATCCTGCTGCTTTAATATATGTATGTTCGTGCCGCTGTGGCGCAATGGACTAGCGCGTTGGACTTCTAATTCAAAGGTTGTGGGTTCGACTCCCATCAGCGGTGACTTTTGCAAGTCTCTTACCGTTAGGTATAGCCATTGCGCACAGATGCTGATCAATCGAATCTTTTTCTATGCGTTTAGTCAGAATCAAATGTATTTAATGTGAATCAAGTTTAATAACGCAGAACAAAATACGAATTAAGGGAATAACGGTGGTCTGATGTGGCATTTCATACGCTGACTCATTCAAAGGTTTGTTGGCAGCAACTATTTTCTCCGCACTATAACACTTGAACAATTAAAAAAGCAAAACGAAATAGGTCATCAATTAAAGTATTGACGAGGTCTTTGGAGTTTTAGCCTACATAAAGTTTTTGACTTACTGCACGCGACTCTTAACATATTATTTATGTTACTAGATGGTCCCCTAATTTATAAACCTTTTCCTATGTTAAATTATTGCTATCCTGCTTCTATAATTTCAATATATGTATATCTGTGCCGCTGTGGCACAATAGACTAGCGCGTTGGACCTCTAATTTAAAGGTTGTGGGTTCGACTCCGATCAGCCGTGATTTGGTAACTTTCTTACCACTAGTTTTAGCCATTGCCCACAGATGCTGCTCAAACGAATTCTTTCAATGCGTTTAGTCAGAACCAAATGTATTTCATGCGAAGCAAGTTTAATAACGCAGAACAAAATACGAATTAATGGAATAACCGTGGTCTGATATGGTATTTCATACGCTGACTCAATTAAAGGTTTGTTGGCTGCAACTAATTTCTCCGCACTATAACACTTGAAAAAAATAAAAGCAAAACGAAATAGCTCATCAATTAAAGTATTGACGAGGTCTTTGGAGTTTTGGCGTACATATTGTTTTTGACTTACTGCAGCGACTCTTAACATACTATTTTTTGTTACAGATGGTCCTCTAATTTATAAACCTTTCCTGTGTTAATTATAACTATCCTGATGCTATAATGTTCAATATATGTATATCTGTGCCGCTGTGGCGCAATGGACTAGCGCGTTGGACTTCTAATTCAAAGGTTGTGGGTTCGACCATCGGCGGTGACTTTTGCAAGTTTCTTACCGTTAGGTATAGCCATTGCGCACAGATGCTGATCAATCGAATCATTTTCAATGCGTTTAGTCAGAACCAAATGTATTTCATGCGAACAAGTTTAATAACGCAGAACAAAATACGAATTAATGGAATAATCGTGGTCTGATATGGCATTTTATACGCCGACCCATTAAAAGGTTTATTTACAGTAATTACATTCCCGGCATTATGACACTTAATCAAATGAATAGCAAAATGAAATAGGTCATCAATTCGGATATTGACGAGGTGTTTAGACTTTTAGTCCACACATTGTTCTTGACTTACTCCACACGTCTTTTAACATATTATTTATGTTACTAGATGGTCCCCTGATTTATAAACCTTTTCCTGTGTTAACTTTAACTATCCTGATGCTATAATGTTCAATATATGTATATCTGTGCCGCTGTGGCGCAATGGACTAGCGCGTTGGACTTCAAAGGTTGTGGGTTCGACTCCCATCAGTGGTGACTTTTGCAAGTTTCTTACCGGTAGGTATAGCCATTGCGCACAGATGCTGTTCAATCGCGTCCTTTCAATGCGTTTAGTCAGAACCAAATGTGTTTCATGCAAAGCAAGTTTAATAACGCAGAACAAAATACGAATTAAAGGAATAACCGTGGTCTGATATGTTATTTCATACGCTGACTCATTTAAAGGTTTGTTGGCTGCAACTAATTTCTCCGCACTTAACACTTGAAAAATAAAAAGCAAAACGAAATAGCTCATCAATTAAAGTATTGACGAGGTCTTTGGAGTTTTGGCGTACATATTGTTCTTGACTTACTCCACAGTCTTTAACATTATTTAGTTACTAGATGGTCCCCTGATTTATAAACCTTTCCTGTGTTAATTATACTATCCTGATGCTATAATGTTCAATATATGTATATCCGTGCTGTGGCGCAATGGACTAGCGCGTTGGACTTCTAATTCAAAGGTTTGGGTTCGACTCCCATCAGCGGTAACTTTTGCAAGTTTCTTACCGTTAGGTATAGCCATTGCGCAGAGATGCTGATCAATCGAATCTTTTTCAATGCGTTTAGTCAGAACCAAATGTATTTCATGCGAAGCAAGTTTAATAACGCAGAACAAAATACGAATTAAAGGAATAACCGTGGTCTGATATATTATTTCATACGCTGACTCATTTAAAGGTTTGTTGCAGCAACTAATTTCTCTACACTATAACACTTGAACAAATAAAAAGCAAAACGAAATAGGTCATCAATTAAAGTATTGACGAGTCTTTGGAGTTTTAGCGTACATATTGTTTTTGACTTACTGCAAGCGACTCTTAACATACTATTTATGTTACCAGATGGTCCTCTAATTTAAACCTTTCCTGTGTTAATTATAACTATCCGATGCTATAATGTTCAATATATGTATCCGTGCCGCTGTGGCGCAATGTACTAGCGCGTTGGACTTCTAATTCAAAGGTTTGTGGGTTCGACTCCCATCTGGGGAGACTTTTGCAAGTTTCTTACCGTTAGGTATAGCCATTGCGCACAGATGCTGATCAATCGAATCTTTTTCAATGCGTTTAGTCAGAACCAAATGTATTTCATGCGAAGCAAGTTTAATAACGCAGAACAAAATACGAATTAATGGAATAACCGTGGTCTGATATGGCATTTTCATACGCCGACTCATTAAAAGGTTTATTTACAGTAATTACATTCCCGGCATTATGACACTTAATCAATGAAAAGCAAAACGAAATAGGTCATCAATTCGGATATTGACGAGGTGTTTAGACTTTTAGTCTACATATTGTTCTTGACTTACTCCACACGTCTTTTAACATATTATTTATGTTACTAGATGGTCCCCTGATTTATAACCTTTCCTGTGTTAATTATAACTATCCTGATGCTATAATGTTCAATATATGTATATCCGTGCCGCTGTGGCGCAATGGACTAGCGCGTTGGACTTCTTAATTCAAAGGTTTGGTTCGACTCCCATCAGCGGTGACTTTTGCAATTTCTTACCGTTAGGTATAGCCATTGCGCACAGATGCTGATCAATCGAATCTTTTCAATGCGTTTTAGTCAGAACCAAATGTATTTCAATGCGAAGCAAGTTTAAAACGCAGAACAAAATACGAATTAATGGAATAACCGTGGTCTGATATGGCATTTCATACGCGACCCATTAAAAGTTTATTTACAGTAATTACATTCCCGCTTATGACACTTAATCAAATGAAAGCAAAACGAAATAGGTCATCAATTCGGATATTGACGAGGTGTTTAGACTTTTAGTCTACATATTGTTCTTGACTTACTCCACACGTCTCTTAACATATTATTTATGTTACTAGATGGTCCCCTAATTTATAAACCTTTTCCTGTGTTAATTAAACTATCCTGATGCTATAATGTTCAATATATGTATATCCGTGCTGCTGTGTGGCGCAATGGACTAGCGCGTTGACTTCTAATTCAAAGGTTGGGTTCGACTTCATCAGCGGTGACTTTTGCAAGTTTCTTACCGTTAGGTATAGCCATTGCGCAGATGCTGATCAATCGAATCTTTTTCAATTGCGTTTAGTCAGAACCAAATGTATTTCAAGCGAAGCAAGTTTAAAAAACGCAGAACAAAATACGAATTAATGGAATAACCGTGGTCTGATATGGCATTTATACGCCGACCCATTAAAAGGTTTATTTACAGTAATTACATTCCCGGCATTATGACACTTAATCAAATGAAAGCAAAACGAAATAGGTCATCAATTAAAGTATTGACGAGGTCTTTGAGTTTTGCTACATATTGTTTTTGACTTACTGCATGCGACTCTTAACATACTATTTTATGTTACAGATGGTCCCTGATTTATAAACCTTTCCTGTGTTAATTATATACTATCCTGATGCTATAATGTTCAATATGTGTATATCTGTGCCGCTGTGGCGCAATGGACTAGCGCGTTGGACTTCTAATTCAAAGGTTGTGGGTTCGCTCCATCAGTGGTGACTTTTGCAAGTTTTCTTACCGTAGGTATAGCCATTGCGCACAGATGCTGTTCAATCGACCTTTCAATGCGTTTAGTCAGAACCAAATGTATTTCATGCGAAGCAAGTTTAATAACGCAGAACAAAATACGAATTAAAGGAATAACCGTGGTCTGATATGTTATTTCATACGCTGACTCATTTAAGGTTTGTTGGCTGCAACTAATTTCTCCACACTATAACACTTGAACAAATAAAAAAGCAAAACGAAATAGGTCATCAATTAAAGTATTGACGAAGTCTTTGAGTTTTAGCGTACATATTGTTTTTGACTTACTGCAAGCGACTCTTAACATACTATTTATGTTACCAGATGGTCCTCTAATTTATGAACCTTTCCCTGTGTTAATTATAACTATTCCGATGCTATAATGTTCAATATATGTCCATTCCGTGCCGCTGTGGCGCAATGTACAAGCGCGTTGGAACTTCTAATTCAAAGTTGAGTGGTTCGACTCCATGGGGAGACTTTTGCAAGTTTCTTACCGTTAGGTATAGCCATTGCGCACAGATGCTGATCAATCGAATCTTTTTCAATGCTTTAGTCAGAACCAAATGTATTTCATGCGAAGCAAGTTTAATAACGCAGAACAAAATACGAATTAATGGAATAACCGTGGTCTGATATGGCATGTTTACGCCGACTCATTAAAAGGTTTATTTACAGTAATTACATTCCCGGCATTATGACACTTGATCAAATGAAAACAAAACGAAATAGGTCATCAATTCGGATATTGACGAGGTGCTTAGACGTTTAGTCTAGATATTGTTCTTGACTTACTCCACACGTCTTTTAACATATTACTTATGTTACTAGATGTCCCCTGATTTATAAACAACAGATTAGCTTTATACATATCCTTGTTCTTCTCATTGCTTAAATTTAGTTGTCTGTAATTCATGCTTGTACATATTTCTGAAACATGATGAATCGAATCAAACGTAACATATTTTTACAAATTTTCCAAAAGTAGGTTAAAATTTTTACGCAAGAATGTTCCTTATTAACTAATAATCCCAACTACGCCATAATTTTAATGTTGTAACCCGATGTGTGGAACGTATTATTAACACGAGGTTTTCAATGATTTGTATAACACGAGGGTTTTTCAATGATTTGTATGAAGGCATTTTGTCCATGGTTCCATTTCATTATATTTTTGAATTTTTTATTATATTTATGAAGAAAGAAGATTTTGATTTGGTTATTTTTTAATAACCTCCAATCTGCAGAAAACTTTATTTTGGTGCTAAATATGAAGAAGAAAGAATGAACATTTTAATCTATAAAAACACATTATAATGTGTTGTGTTGTCTTATTGCTGGTTTGATTAAACAACCTTGATGATAAAGATTTTCATTTATTCCCCTTTTTCGATCAATTCGATCAATACTTAACGTCTATCGCGTATGTCAGAGAGTCGGTTTTAATGGCGTTTCAAGTGCTTAAAGGGCGTAAAAAGGCGTTGGCTTCCAGGGCTCCGCCCTGGACCCGTTGGGGGCTCACACAACCCCAAACCCCAGTTGGTTATTATCGCACCTGCGGTGCGATGTTGACCCTGCGGTCAATGGTTCGACTAAGGTTAATTTTTTTCTGGCTACGCCCCTGCCCACAGATGCTGTTCAAACGAATCCTTTCAATGCGTTTAGTCAGAACCAAATGTATTTCATGCGAAGCAAGTTTAATAACGCAGAACAAAATACGAATTAATAGAATAACCGTGGTCTGATATGGCATTTCATACGCTGACTCAATTAAAGGTTTGTTGGCTGCAACTAATTTCTCGCACTATAACACTTGAAAAAATAAAACAAAACGAAATAGCTCATCAATTAAAGTATTAACGAGGTCTTTGGAGTTTTAGCGTACATATTGTTTTTGACTTACTGAATGCGACTCTTAACATACTATTTATGTTACCAGATGGTCCTCTAATTTATAAACCTTTCCCTGTGTTAATTATACCTATCCTGATGCCTAATGTTCAATATATGTACATCTGTGCCGCTGTGGCGCAGTGGACTAGCGCGTTGGACTTCTAATTCAAAAGTTTGTGTTCGACTCTTATCAGCGGAGAATTTTGCCAGTTTCTTATGTTAGGTATAGCGACCCATTAAAAGGTTTATTTACAGTAATTACATTCCCGGCATTATGACACTTATTCAAATGAAAAGCAAAATGAAATAGGTCATGAATTCGGAATTGACGAGGTGTTTAGACTTTTAGTCCACACATTGTTCTTGACTTACTCCACACGTCTTTTAACATATTACTTATGTTACTAGATGGTCCCCTGATTTTATAAACCTTTTCCTGTCTAACTTTAACTATCCTGATGCTATAATGTTCAATATATGTATATCTGTGCCGCTGTGACGCAATGGACTAACGGGTTGGACTTCTGTTTCAAATGTTGGGGTTCGACTCCAATCAGCCCTGATTTGGCAACTTTCTTACCACTAGGTTTAAGCCATTGCCCACAGATGCTGTTCAAACGAATCCTTTCAATGCGTTTACTCTGAACCAAATGTATTTCATGCGAAGCAAGTTTAATAACGCAGAAAAAAATACGAATTAATGGAATAACGTGGTCTGATATGGCATTTCATACGCTGACTCAATTAAAGGTTTGTTGGCTGCAACTAATTTCTCCGCACTATAACACTTGAAAAAATAAAAAGCAAAACGAAATAGCTCATCAATAAAAGTTTTGACGAGGTCTTTGGTTTTTAGCGTACATATTGTTTTTGACTTACTGCATTCAACTCTTAACATACTATTTATGTTACCAGATGGTCCTCTAATTTATAAACCTTTCCCTGTGTTAATTATACCTATCCTGATGCTATAATGATCAATATATGTATATCCGTGCCGCTGTGGCGCAAGTGGACTAGCGCGTTGGACTTCTAATTAAAGGTTGTGTGTTCGACTCTCATCAGGGGAGAATTTTGCCAGTTTCTTACTGTTGGTATAGCCATTGCACACAGATGCTGATCAATCGAATCTTTTTCAAAACGTTTAGTCAGAAGCAAATGTATTTCATGCGAAGCAAGTTTAATAATGCAGAAAAAAAATACGAATAATGGAAAACCGTGGTCTGATATAGCATTTCATACGCCGACCCATTAAAAGGTTTATTTACAGTAATTACATTCCCGCACTATGACACTTAATCATATAAAATCAAAACGAAATAGGTCATCAATTCGGATATTGACGATTTATTTAGACTTTTAGTATACATATTGTTCTTGACTTACTTCACAAGTCCTTTAACATATTATTTATGTTACTAGATGGTCCACTGATTTATAAACCTTTCCCTGTGTTAATTATAACTATCCTGATGCTATAATGTTCAATATATGTATATCCGTGCCGCTGTGGCGCAATAGACTAGCGCGTTGGTCTTCTAATTTAAAGGTTGTGGGTTCGTCTCCATCAGCGGTGATTTTGCAAGTTTCTTACCGCTAGGTATAGCCATTGCGCACAGATGCTGATCAATCGAATCTTTTCAAACGCGTTTAGTCAGAACCAAATGTATTTCATTCGAAGCAAGTTTAATAACGCAGAACAAAATACGAATTCATGGAATAACCGTGGTCTGATATGGCATTTTATACGCGACCATTAAAAGGTTTATTTACAGTAATTACATTCCCGGCATTATGACACTTATTCAAATGAAGAGCAAAATGAAATAGGTCATGAATTCGGACATTGACGAGGTGTTTAGACTTTTAGTCCACACATTGTTCTTGACTTACTCCACACGTCTTTTAACATATTATTTATGTTACTAGATGGTCCCTGATTTATAAACTTTTTCCTGTGCTATTTAACTATCCTGATGCTATAATGTTCAATATATGTATATCTGTGCCGCTGTGGCGCAATGGACTAACGCGTTGGACTTCTATTTCAAAGGTTGGGGTTCGACTCCGGTCAGCCCTGATTTGACAACTTTCTTACCACTAGGTTTAGCCATTGCCCACAGATGCTGATCAATCGAATCTCTTTCAATGCGTTTAGCAGAACCAAATGTATTTCATGCGAAAAAGTTTAATAACGCAGAACAAAATACGAATTAAAGGAATAACCGTGGTCTGATATGTTATTTCATACGCTGACTCATTTAAAGGTTTGTTGGCTGCAACTAATTCTCCTACACTATAACACTTGAGCAAATAAAACAAAACGAAATAGGTCATCATTAAAGAATTGACGAAGTCTTTGGAGCTTTAGCGTACATATTGTTTTTGACTTACTGCAAGCGACTCTTAACATACTATTTATGTTACCAGATGGTCCTCTAATTTATGAACCTTTCCCTGTGTATAATTATAACTATCCCGATGCTATAATGTTCAATATATGTCCATCCGTGCCGCTGTGGCGCAATGTACTAGCGCGTTGAACTTCTAATTCAAAGTTTGAGGGTTCGACTCCCATCTGGGGAGACTTTTGCAAGTTTCTTACCGTTAGGTATAGCCATTGCGCAGAGATGCTGATCAATCGAATCTTTTTTAATGCGTTTAGTCAGAACCAAATATATTTCATGCGAAGCAAGTTAATAACGCAGAACAAATTACGAATTAATGGAATAACCGTGGTCTGATATGGTATTTTGTACGCCGACTCATTAAAAGGTTTATTTACAGTAATTACATTCCGGCATTATGACACTTGATCAAATGAAAAAGCAAACGAAATAGGTCATCAATTCGGATATTGACGATTTGTTTAGACTTTTAGTCTACATATGTTTCTTGACTTACTCCACAAGTCTTTTAACATATTATTTATGTTACTAGATGGTCACTGATTTTATAAACCTTTCCCTGTGTTAATTATAACTACCTGATGCTATAAATGTTCAATTTATGTATATCCGTGCCGCTGTGGCGCAATAGACTAGCGCGTTGGTCTTCTAATTTAAAGGTTGTGGGTTCGACTCCCATCAGCGGTGACTTTTGCAAGTTTCTTACCGCTAGGTATAGCCATTTCGCACAGATGCTGATCAATCGAATCTTTTTCAATGCGTTTAGTCAGAACCAAATGTATTTCATTCGAAGCAAGTTTAATAACGCAGAACAAAAAACGAATTCATGGAATAACCGTGGTCTGATATGGCATTTTTTACGCCGACCCATTATAAGGTTTATTTACAGTAATTACATTCCCGGCATTATGGCACTTATTCAAATGAAAAACAAAACGAAATAGGTCATGAATTCAGACATTGACGAGGTGTTTAGACTTTAGTCCACACATTGTTCCAGACTTACTCCACACGTCTTTTAACATATTACTTATGTTACTAGATGGTCCCTGATTTATAAACCTTTTCCGGTGCTAACTTTAACTATCCTGCTTCATAATGTTCAATATATGTTTATTCCGTGCCGCTGTGGCGCAATGGAATAGCGCGATGGACTTCTAATTAAAGTTGTGTGTTCGACTCCCATCAGCGGTGACTTTTGCAAATTTCTACCGTTAGGTATAGCCATTGCGCGCAGATGCTGTTCAACCGGTCCTTTCATGCGTTTAGTCAGAATAAATGTATTTCATGCGAAGCAAGTTTAATAAAGCAGAACAAAATACGAATTAATGGAATAATCGTGGTCTGATATGGCATTTCATACGCTGACTCAATTAAAGGTTTGTTGCTGCAACTAATTTCTTCCGCACTAAAACACTTGAAAATATAAAAAGCAAAACGAAATAGCTCATCAATTAAAGTATTGACGAGGACTTTGGAGTTTTAGCGTACATATTGTTTTTGACTTACTGCATGCGACTCTTAAACTACTATTTATGTTACCAGATGGTCCTCTAATTTAATAAACCTTTCCCTGTGTTAATTATAACTATCCTGATGCTATAATGATCAATATATGTATATCCGTGCCGCTGTGGCGCAGTGGACTAGCGCGTTGGACTTCTAATTTAAAGGTTGTGGTTTCGACTTTCATCAGGGGAGATTTTGCAGTTTCTTACTGTTAGGTATAGCCATTGCACACAGATGCTGATCAATCGAATCTTTTTCAAACGTTTAGTCAGAAGCAAATGTATTTCATGCGAAGCAAGTTTAATAATGCAGAAAAAATACGAAATAATGGAAAAACCGTGGTCTGATATAGCATTTCATACGCCGACCCATTAAAAGTTTATTTACAGTAATTACATTCCCGGCACTATGACACTTAATCATATGAAAATCAAAACGAAATAGGTCATCAATTCGGATATTGACGATTTATTTAGACTTTTAGTACATATTGTTCTTTACTTACTTCACAAGTCTTTAACATATTTATTTATGTTACTAGATGGTCCACTGATTTATAAACCTTTCCTGTGTTAATTATAACTATCCTGATGCTATAATGTTCAATATATGATATCCGTGCCGCTGTGGGCAATAGACTAGCGCGTTGGTCTTCTAATTTAAAGGTTGTGGGTTCGTCCTCCATCAGCGGTGACTTTTGCAAGTTTCTTACCGCTAGGTAATAGCCATTGCGCACAGATGCTGATCAATCGAATCTTTTTCAACGCGTTTAGTCAGAACCAAATGTATTTCATTCGAGCAAGTTTAATAACGCAGAACAAAATACGAATTCATGGAATAACCGTGGTCTGATATGGCATTTTATACGCGACCCATTAAAAGGTTTTATTTACAGTAATTACATTCCCGGCATTATGACACTTATTCAAATGAAAAGCAAAATGAAATAGGTCATGAATTCGGACATTGACGAGGTGTTTAGACTTTTAGTCACACATTGTTCTTGACTTACTCCACACGTCTTTTAACATATTATTTATGTTACTAGATGGTCCCCGATTTATAAACTTTTTCCTGTGCTAACTTTAACTATCCTGATGCTATAATGTTCAACATATGTATATCTGTGCGCTGTGGCGCAATGGACTAACGCGTTGGACTTCTATTTCAAAGGTGGGGGTTCGACTCCGGTCACCCTGATTTGACAACTTCCTTACCACTAGGTTTAGCCATTGCCCACAGATGCTGATCAATCGAATCTTTCAATGCGTTTAGGCAGAACCAAATGTATTTCATGCGAACAAAGTTTAATAACGCAGAACAAAATACGAATTAAAGGAATAACCGTGGTCTGATATGTTATTTCATACGCTGACTCATTTAAAGGTTTGTTGGCTGCAACTAATTTCTCTACACTATAACACTTGACAAATAAAAGCAAAACGAAATAGGTCATCAATTAAAGTATTGACGAAGTCTTTGGAGCTTTAGCGTACATATTGTTTTTGACTTACTGCAAGCGACTCTTAACATACTATTTATGTTACCAGATGGTCCTCTAATTTATGAACCTTTCCCTGTGTTAATTATAACTATCCGATGCTATAATGTTCAATATATGTCCATCCGTGCGCTGTGGCGCAATGTTCTAAGCGCGTTGAACTTCTAATTCAAAGTTTGATGGAATAACCGTGTCTGATATGGTATTTCATACGCCGACCCATTAAAAGGTTTATTTACAGTAATTACATTCCCAGCATTATGACACTTATTCAAATGAAAAGCAAAATGAAATAGGTCATGAATTCGGACATTGACGAGGTGCTTAGACTTTTAGTCCACACATTGTTCTTGACTTACTCCACACGTCTTTTAACATATTATTTATGTTACTAGATGGTCCCCTGATTTATAAACCTTTTCCTGTGTTAACTTTAACCATCCTGATGCTATAATGTTCAATATACGTATATCTGTGCCGTTGTGGCGCAATGCACCAACGCGTTGGACTTCTATTACAAAGGTTGCGGGTTCGACTCCGATCAGCCGTGATTTGGCAACTTTCTTACAACTAGGTTTAGCCATTGCCCACCAGGGGCGTAGCCAGCGTCAGTCAGGCTCTGCGATCGACGGACCTACTTTTTCATTTCAACACGTCGTTTTTTCCACCGCCACCGCCAACACATGGATGGGCGCACCAATTGTGCATCCGGCACAAATCTTTTCCCGGGCGGCGCACACAAGCTTCGCGCTTCGCACGTCGTTTTCGCAGGATTTAACAGTATCCACTTTGTTTTGCAGGCTGAGGTGTTGAATCTCTACTTTGTTTCGCAGATAGTCTTTTTCGCAGGATTACCTGCGAAAATTATGCCTATGTACGGTCTTGTGTCTTCCATTTATGGTCATTTTGGACGCATCCTATTGGCTAGTAAATTTCGCAGAGAGGTTAAAAATTCGCTCCATATATGGCTATAGAACATACGCAAGAAAGTCAAAAAACAAACAAGGCTAGCGAAGTTGTGAAGGTGAAGAAAGCATGATGTTGCTGTCAAACGTGGATCCGTATTTAGCTTTATAACTTGTATAGAGCTTCATGAAAATTCTCTATACTCGAACCATCCAATTTTTGTATCTGTATGTAAATCTTCAGATTTGTTTTCCTGTGTAGAAAGCACTTTCAAGTTTTCAGTTAGCTAGCCATTCATCCTCTTCTGTAACTCTGTGTAGACAGCAGATCTTGTAGCTATACAGAATAAAGCTATTCTTATAAGCCCTTATAACAGTTTATTTAAGAGAAATATTTTAACTTTTTATCCTGATTGTGGTCAGCTATGATTCAAGACGGTTTTAAATCAGAAGATTTTTCCTCATCTGCCTTCAAATAAAAATTTACAACCAGTATCTATTTTATTTTGCGATAATGACAAACATTCTGGGCAATTTAAACCTAATCCCTTCAGTTTCTTTAAGTTTGAGTAAAGCTACGTTAAAGCGTTCTGCTCAATATTTTAAGCTAGGTTGTCATACGTTATGATAACAAAGCAAAAGAAAAGAAAAAGGAAACGTGTGTATCATCTCGAAGTTGTTCCTTTTGCATTAGCCCAAACGTTAGTTAATCAATGTGGTACTTCTAGCACTAATGACGAGACTTCTTCCATTTGTAAAAAGCAAACCTTTAACTTAAATCTTTTTCGTCAAAGGGATTTCTAAATCGAAACCTATTAAACCTAAACAAGTTTTATCTGCAGAACTTGGTAGATTCATTCCCTTCAGGTTTTATTAACGGTATTGGGAAATATAATGTAGGCACTCACTACGACAAGCTCCACACCTCAGTGATCACGATTATTCTTCCCATTGTAACTTGCGAGAGGACGTCTTAAGGTTTATTCATTGTAGTGAAGGCTCTCAGGTTTGTCTTTTTCAAAGGTCATTTTAAAAACCTTATGAACTTTCTCTTGATATATATACAGAATTGATAAGGTCAATGTTATGACGATGCTGGCAATCATCATCATCATTCTCGGCTTAACGTCCGTTTTCCATGCTAGCATGGGTTGGACGGGTATATTAATGACCCTCTTCCAATCTGATCTAGACTGTGTTAGATCTAAACTCAACTTCCTCTGTATCAAGTCTGTCCTTATAACCTCCTGCCAAGTCTTTCTCGGTCTGCCTCTGGGCTTTGCCCCAGGAACTATCAAGTCTCTACACTTTCTTACCCAATTATCCTCCTCCATTCTTTCCAAGTGCCCCAGCCAATTCAATCTTCTTATCTGGATAACATCTTTAATTCTACGGATACTTAGCCTGCTTCTTAGCTCATCTGAACTCTTTCTGTCTCTCAGACTGGCGTTACACATCCACCTAACCATTCTCATATCATTCCTTTCTAAACGGTCAAGATCTTCCTGCTTCACTGCCCATGTCTCACTACCGTACAACATAACACTTCTTACACAGGCCTCATACAACCTACCTTTTACCTCAATTGACAAGACTCTGCTAGTCAACAAAGGAAGTAACTCTCTGAACTTTTTCCAAGCAGAACCTATCCTGCAAGTAACACTTCTTCCAACACCCCCTTCACTGCCCAACATATCACCTAAGTAACAGAAGTTCTCTGTATCTGTTCAATGTATCTGTTAAAATTAATAGTTGTCATGCTAACATTTTAAAGCAAAACAGATTAGCTTTATACATATCCTTGTTCTTCTCATTGCTTAAATTTAGTTGTCTGTAATTCATGCTTTGTACATTATTTCTGAAACATGATGAATCGAATCAAACGTAACATATTTTTACAAATTTTCCAAAAGTAGGTTAAAATTTTTACGCAAGAATGTTCCTTACTTAACTAATAATCCCAACTACGCCCATAATTTTAATGTTTGTAACCCGATGTGTGGAACGTATTATTAACACGAGGGTTTTCAATGATTTGTATAACACGAGGGTTTTCAATGATTTGTATGAAGGCATTTTGTCCATGGTTCCATTTCATTATATTTTTGAATTTTTTATTATATTTATGAAGAAAGAAGATTTTGATTTGGTTATTTTTTAATAACCTCCAATCTGCAGAAAACTTTATTTTGGTGCTAAATATGAAGAAAGAAGAATGAACATTTTAATCTATAAAAAACATTATAATGGTGTTGTGTTGTCTTATTGCTGGTTTGATTACAACCTTGATGATAAAGATTTTCATTTATTCCCCTTTTTCGATCAATTCGATCAATACTTAACGTCTATCGCGTATGTCAGAGAGTCGGTTTTATGGCGTTTCAGTGCTTAAAGGGCGTAAAAAGGCGTTGGCTTCCAGGGCTCCGCCCTGGACCCGTTGGGGGGCTCACAACAACCCCCAAACCCCCAGTTGGTTATTATCGCACCTGCGGTGCGATGTTGACCCTGCGGGTCAATGGTTCGACTAAGGTTAATTTTTTTCTGGCTACGCCCCTGCCCACAGATGCTGTTCAAACGAATCCTTTCAATGCGTTTAGTCAGAACCAAATGTATTTCATGCGAAGCAAGTTTAATAACGCAGAACAAAATACGAATTAATAGAATAACCGTGGTCTGATATGGCATTTCATACGCTGACTCAATTAAAGGTTTGTTGGCTGCAACTAATTTCTCCGCACTATAACACTTGAAAAAATAAAAAACAAAACGAAATAGCTCATCAATTAAAGTATTAACGAGGTCTTTGGAGTTTTAGCGTACATATTGTTTTTGACTTACTGCATGCGACTCTTAACATACTATTTATGTTACCAGATGGTCCTCTAATTTATAAACCTTTCCCTGTGTTAATTATACCTATCCTGATGCCATAATGTTCAATATATGTACATCTGTGCCGCTGTGGCGCAGTGGACTAGCGCGTTGGACTTCTAATTCAAAAGTTGTGTGTTCGACTCTTATCAGCGGAGAATTTTGCCAGTTTCTTACTGTTAGGTATAGCGACCCATTAAAAGGTTTATTTACAGTAATTACATTCCCGGCATTATGACACTTATTCAAATGAAAAGCAAAATGAAATAGGTCATGAATTCGGACATTGACGAGGTGTTTAGACTTTTAGTCCACACATTGTTCTTGACTTACTCCACACGTCTTTTAACATATTACTTATGTTACTAGATGGTCCCCTGATTTATAAACCTTTTCCTGTCCTAACTTTAACTATCCTGATGCTATAATGTTCAATATATGTATATCTGTGCCGCTGTGACGCAATGGACTAACGGGTTGGACTTCTGTTTCAAATGTTGGGGGTTCGACTCCAATCAGCCCTGATTTGGCAACTTTCTTACCACTAGGTTTAGCCATTGCCCACAGATGCTGTTCAAACGAATCCTTTCAATGCGTTTACTCTGAACCAAATGTATTTCATGCGAAGCAAGTTTAATAACGCAGAAAAAAATACGAATTAATGGAATAACCGTGGTCTGATATGGCATTTCATACGCTGACTCAATTAAAGGTTTGTTGGCTGCAACTAATTTCTCCGCACTATAACACTTGAAAATAAAAAGCAAAACGAAATAGCTCATCAATAAAAGTTTTGACGAGGTCTTTGGAGTTTTAGCGTACATATTGTTTTTGACTTACTGCATTCAACTCTTAACATACTATTTATGTTACCAGATGGTCCTCTAATTTATAAACCTTTCCCTGTGTTAATTATACCTATCCTGATGCTATAATGTTCAATATATGTATATCCGTGCCGCTGTGGCGCAGTGGACTAGCGCGTTGGACTTCTAATTAAAGGTTGTGTGTTCGACTCTCATCAGGGGAGAATTTTGCAGTTTCTTACTGTTAGGTATAGCCATTGCACACAGATGCTGATCAATCGAATCTTTTTCAACGTTTAGTCAGAACCAAATGTATTTCATGCGAAGCAAGTTTAATAACGCAGAAAAAATACGAATTAATGGAAAACCGTGGTCTGATATGGCATTTCATACGCCGACCCATTAAAAGGTTTATTTACAGTAATTACATTCCCGGCACTATGACACTTAATCATATGAAAATCAAAACGAAATAGGTCATCAATTCGGATATTGACGATTTTTAGACTTTTAGTATACATATTGTTCTTGACTTACTCACAAGTCTTTAACATATTATTTATGTTACTAGATGGTCCCTGATTTATAAACCTTTCCTGTGTTAATTATAACTATCCTGATGCTATAATGTTCAATATATGTATATCCGTGCCGCTGTGGCGCAATGGACTAGCGCGTTGGACTTCTAATTAAAGGTTGTGGGTTCGACTCCCATCAGCGGTGACTTTTGCAAGTTTCTTACCGTTAGGTATAGCCATTGCGCACAGATGCTGATCAATCGAATCTTTTTCAATGCGTTTAGTCAGAACCAAATGTATTTCATCGAAGCAAGTTTAATAACGCAGAACAAAATACGAATTAATGGAATAACCGTGGTCTGATATGGCATTTTATACGCGACCCATTAAAAGGTTTATTTACAGTAATTACATTCCCGGCATTATGACACTTATCAAATGAAAGCAAAACGAAATAGGTCATCAATTCGGATATTGACGAGGTGTTTAGACTTTTAGTCCACACATTGTTCTTGACTTACTCCACACGTCTTTTAACATATTATTTATGTTACTAGATGGTCCCCTGATTTATAAACTTTTCCTGTGCTAATTAACTATCCTGATGCTATAATGTTCAATATATGTATATCTGTGCCGCTGTGGCGCAATGGACTACGCGTTGGACTTCTATTTCAAAGGTTGGGGTTCGACTCCATCAGCTGATTTGCAACTTTCTTACCACTAGGTTAGCCATTGCGCACAGATGCTGATCAATCGAATCTTTTCAATGCGTTTAGTCAGAACCAAATGTATTTCATGCGAAGCAAGTTTAATAACGCAGAACAAAATACGAATTAATGGAATAACCGTGGTCTGATATGTTATTTCATACGCTGACTCATTAAAGGTTTGTTGGCTGCAACTAATTTCTCTACACTATAACACTTGACAAATAAAAAGCAAAACGAAATAGGTCATCAATTAAAGTATTGACGAAGTCTTTGGAGCTTTAGCGTACATATTGTTTTTGACTTACTGCAGCGACTCTTAACATACTATTTATGTTACAGATGGTCCCTAATTTATAAACCTTTCCTGTGTTAATTATAACTATCCGATGCTATAATGTTCAATATATGTATCCGTGCCGCTGTGGCGCAATGGACTAGCGCGTTGGACTTCTAATTCAAAGGTTTGAGGGTTCGACTCCCATCGGAGACTTTTGCAAGTTTCTTACCGTTAGGTATAGCCATTGCGCACAGATGCTGATCAATCGAATCTTTTTCAATGCGTTTAGTCAGAACCAAATATATTTCATGCGAAGCAAGTTTAATAACGCAGAACAAAATACGAATTAATGGAATAACCGTGGTCTGATATGGCATTTTATACGCCGACCATTAAAAGGTTTATTTACAGTAATTACATTCCCGGCATTATGACACTTGATCAAATGAAAAGCAAAACGAAATAGGTCATCAATTCGGATATTGACGATGTTTAGACTTTTAGTCTACATATTGTTCTTGACTTACTCCACAGTCTTTTAACATATTATTTATGTTACTAGATGGTCCCTGATTTATAAACCTTTTCCTGTGTTAATTATAACTATCCTGATGCTATAATGTTCAATATATGTATATCCGTGCCGCTGTGGCGCAATGGACTAGCGCGTTGGACTTCTAATTAAAGGTTGTGGGTTCGACTCCCATCAGCGGTGACTTTTGCAAGTTTCTTACCGTTAGGTATAGCCATTGCGCACAGATGCTGATCAATCGAATCTTTTTCAATGCGTTTAGTCAGAACCAAATGTATTTCATGCGAAGCAAGTTTAATAACGCAGAACAAAATACGAATTAATGGAATAACCGTGGTCTGATATGGCATTTTTACGCCGACCCATTAAAAGGTTTATTTACAGTAATTACATTCCCGGCATTATGACACTTATCAAATGAAAAGCAAAACGAAATAGGTCATCAATTCGGATATTGACGAGGTGTTTAGACTTTTAGTCTACATATTGTTCGACTTACTCCACACGTCTTTTAACATATTATTTATGTTACTAGATGGTCCCCTGATTTATAAACCTTTTCCTGTGTTAACTTATAACTATCCTGCTATAATGTTCAATATATGTATATCGTGCCGCTGTGGCGCAATGGACTAGCGCGTTGGACTTCTAATTCAAAGGTTGGGTTCGACTCCCATCAGCGGTGACTTTTGCAATTTCTTACCGTTAGGTATAGCCATTGCGCACAGATGCTGATCAATCGAATCTTTCAATGCGTTTAGTCAGAACAAATGTATTTCATGCGAAGCAAGTTTAATAACGCAGAACAAAATACGAATTAATGGAATAACCGTGGTCTGATATGGCATTTCATACGCTGACTCATTAAAGGTTTGTTGGCTGCAACTAATTTCTCCGCACTATAACACTTGAAAAATAAAAAGCAAAACGAAATAGGTCATCAATTAAAGTATTGACGAGGTTTGGAGTTTTAGCTACATATTGTTTTTGACTTACTGCACGACTCTTAACATACTATTTATGTTACTAGATGGTCCCTAATTTATAAACCTTTTCCTGTGTTAATTATAACTATCCTGATGCTATAATGTTCAATATATGTATATCCGTGCCGCTGTGGCGCAATGGACTAGCGCGTTGGACTTCTAATTAAAGGTTGTGGTTCGACTCCATCAGCGGATTTTGCAAGTTTCTTACCGTTAGGTATAGCCATTGCGCACAGATGCTGATCAATCGAATCTTTTTCAATGCGTTTAGTCAGAACCAAATGTATTTCATGCGAAGCAAGTTTAATAACGCAGAAAAAATACGAATTAATGGAATAACCGTGGTCTGATATGGCATTTCATACGCCGACCCATTAAAAGGTTTATTTACAGTAATTACATTCCCGGCATTATGACACTTAATCAAATGAAAAGCAAAACGAAATAGGTCATCAATTCGGATATTGACGATGTTTAGACTTTTAGTCTACATATTGTTCTTGACTTACTCCACAGTCTTTAACATATTATTTATGTTACTAGATGGTCCCTGATTTATAAACCTTTCCTGTGTTAATTATAACTATCCTGATGCTATAATGTTCAATATATGTATATCCGTGCCGCTGTGGCGCAATGGACTAGCGCGTTGGACTTCTAATTAAAGGTTGTGGGTTCGACTCCCATCAGCGGTGACTTTTGCAAGTTTCTTACCGTTAGGTATAGCCATTGCGCACAGATGCTGATCAATCGAATCTTTTTCAATGCGTTTAGTCAGAACCAAATGTATTTCATGCGAAGCAAGTTTAATAACGCAGAACAAAATACGAATTAATGGAATAACCGTGGTCTGATATGGCATTTTATACGCGACCCATTAAAAGGTTTATTTACAGTAATTACATTCCCGGCATTATGACACTTATCAAATGAAAAGCAAAACGAAATAGGTCATCAATTCGGATATTGACGAGGTGTTTAGACTTTTAGTCACACATTGTTCTTGACTTACTCCACACGTCTTTTAACATATTATTTATGTTACTAGATGGTCCCCTGATTTATAAACCTTTTCCTGTGTTAACTTTAACTATCCTGATGCTATAATGTTCAATATATGTATATCGTGCCGCTGTGGCGCAATGGACTAGCGCGTTGGACTTCTAATTCAAAGGTTGGGGTTCGACTCCATCAGCTGATTTGCAAGTTTCTTACCTAGGTTTAGCCATTGCGCACAGATGCTGATCAATCGAATCTTTTCAATGCGTTTAGTCAGAACCAAATGTATTTCATGCGAAGCAAGTTTAATAACGCAGAACAAAATACGAATTAATGGAATAACCGTGGTCTGATATGTTATTTCATACGCTGACTCATTAAAGGTTTGTTGGCTGCAACTAATTTCTCTCACTATAACACTTGACAAATAAAAAGCAAAACGAAATAGGTCATCAATTAAAGTATTGACGAGTCTTTGGAGTTTTAGCTACATATTGTTTTTGACTTACTGCAGCGACTCTTAACATACTATTTATGTTACTAGATGGTCCTCTAATTTATAAACCTTTCCTGTGTTAATTATAACTATCCTGATGCTATAATGTTCAATATATGTATCCGTGCCGCTGTGGCGCAATGACTAGCGCGTTGGACTTCTAATTCAAAGTTGAGGGTTCGACTCCCATCGGAGACTTTTGCAAGTTTCTTACCGTTAGGTATAGCCATTGCGCACAGATGCTGATCAATCGAATCTTTTTCAATGCGTTTAGTCAGAACCAAATGTATTTCATGCGAAGCAAGTTTAATAACGCAGAACAAAATACGAATTAATGGAATAACCGTGGTCTGATATGGCATTTTTACGCCGACTCATTAAAAGGTTTATTTACAGTAATTACATTCCCGGCATTATGACACTTGATCAAATGAAAAGCAAAACGAAATAGGTCATCAATTCGGATATTGACGATGTTTAGACTTTTAGTCTACATATTGTTCTTGACTTACTCCACACGTCTTTTAACATATTATTTATGTTACTAGATGGTCCCTGATTTATAAACCTTTTCCTGTGTTAATTATAACTATCCTGATGCTATAATGTTCAATATATGTATATCCGTGCCGCTGTGGCGCAATGGACTAGCGCGTTGGACTTCTAATTCAAAGGTTGTGGGTTCGACTCCCATCAGCGGTGACTTTTGCAAGTTTCTTACCGTTAGGTATAGCCATTGCGCACAGATGCTGATCAATCGAATCTTTTTCAATGCGTTTAGTCAGAACCAAATGTATTTCATGCGAAGCAAGTTTAATAACGCAGAACAAAATACGAATTAATGGAATAACCGTGGTCTGATATGGCATTTTTACGCCGACCCATTAAAGGTTTATTTACAGTAATTACATTCCCGGCATTATGACACTTATCAAATGAAAAAGCAAAACGAAATAGGTCATCAATTCGATATTGACGAGGTGTTTAGACTTTTAGTCCACATATTGTTCGACTTACTCCACACGTCTTTTAACATATTATTTATGTTACTAGATGGTCCCCTGATTTATAAACCTTTTCCTGTGTTAATTTAACTATCCTGCTTCTATAATGTTCAATATATGTTATCGTGCCGCTGTGGCGCAATGGATAGCGCGTTGGACTTCTAATTCAAAGGTTGTGGTTCGACTCCCATCAGCGGTGACTTTTGCAATTTCTTACCGTTAGGTATAGCCATTGCGCACAGATGCTGATCAATCGAATCTTTCAATGCGTTTAGTCAGAACCAAATGTATTTCATGCGAAGCAAGTTTAATAACGCAGAACAAAATACGAATTAATGGAATAACCGTGGTCTGATATGGCATTTCATACGCTGACTCATTAAAGGTTTGTTGGCTGCAACTAATTTCTCCGCACTATAACACTTGAAAATATAAAAAGCAAAACGAAATAGGTCATCAATTAAAGTATTGACGAGGTTTGGAGTTTTAGCTACATATTGTTTTTGACTTACTGCACGACTCTTAACATACTATTTATGTTACTAGATGGTCCCTAATTTATAAACCTTTCCTGTGTTAATTATAACTATCCTGATGCTATAATGTTCAATATATGTATATCCGTGCCGCTGTGGCGCAATGGACTAGCGCGTTGGACTTCTAATTCAAAGGTTGTGGTTCGACTCCATCAGGGTGATTTTGCAAGTTTCTTACCGTTAGGTATAGCCATTGCGCACAGATGCTGATCAATCGAATCTTTTTCAATGCGTTTAGTCAGAACCAAATGTATTTCATGCGAAGCAAGTTTAATAACGCAGAAAAAAATACGAATTAATGGAATAACCGTGGTCTGATATGGCATTTCATACGCCGACCCATTAAAAGGTTTATTTACAGTAATTACATTCCCGGCATTATGACACTTAATCAATGAAAAGCAAAACGAAATAGGTCATCAATTCGGATATTGACGATTTTAGACTTTTAGTCTACATATTGTTCTTGACTTACTCCACACGTCTTTAACATATTATTTATGTTACTAGATGGTCCCTGATTTATAAACCTTTTCCTGTGTTAATTATAACTATCCTGATGCTATAATGTTCAATATATGTATATCCGTGCCGCTGTGGCGCAATGGACTAGCGCGTTGGACTTCTAATTCAAAGGTTGTGGGTTCGACTCCCATCAGCGGTGACTTTTGCAAGTTTCTTACCGTTAGGTATAGCCATTGCGCACAGATGCTGATCAATCGAATCTTTTTCAATGCGTTTAGTCAGAACCAAATGTATTTCATGCGAAGCAAGTTTAATAACGCAGAACAAAATACGAATTAATGGAATAACCGTGGTCTGATATGGCATTTTATACGCCGACCCATTAAAAGGTTATTTACAGTAATTACATTCCCGGCATTATGACACTTATTCAAATGAAAAGCAAAATGAAATAGGTCATGAATTCGGACATTGACGAGGTGTTTAGACTTTTAGTCGCACACATTGTTCTTGACTTACTCCACACGTCTTTTAACATATATTTATGTTACTAGATGGTCCCCTGATTTATAAACTTTTTCCTGTGCTAACTTTAACTATCCTGATGCTATAATGTTCAACATATGTATATCTGTGCCGCTGTGGCGCAATGGACTGAAACGCGTTGGACTTCTATTTCAAAGGTTGGGGGTCGACTCCGGTCAGCCCTGATTTTGACAACTTTCTTACCACTAGGTTTAGCCATTGCCCACAGATGCTGATCAATCGAATCTCTTTCAATGCGTTTAGGCAGAACCAAATGTATTTCATGCGAACAAGTTTAATAACGCAGAACAAAATACGAATTAAAGGAATAACCGTTGGTCTGATATGTTATTTCATACGCTGACTCATTTAAAGGTTTGTTGGCTGCAACTAATTTCTCTACACTATAACACTTGAGCAAATAAAAAGCAAAACGAAATAGGTCATCAATTAAAGTATTGACGAAGTCTTTGGAGCTTTAGCGTACATATTGTTTTTGACTTACTGCAAGCGACTCTTAACATACTATTTATGTTACCAGATGGTCCTCTAATTTATGAACCTTTCCCTGTGTTAATTATAACTATCCCGATGCTATAATGTTCAATATATGTCCATCCGTGCCGCTGTGGCGCAATGTACTAGCGCGTTGAACTTCTAATTCAAAGTTTGAGGGTTCGACTCCCATCTGGGGAGACTTTTGCAAGTTTCTTACCGTTAGGTATAGCCATTGCGCAGAGATGCTGATCAATCGAATCTTTTTCAATGCGTTTAGTCAGAACCAAATATATTTCATGCGAAGCAAGGTTAATAACGCAGAACAAATTACGAATTAATGGAATAACCGTGGTCTGATATGGTATTTTGTACGCCGACTCATTAAAAGGTTTATTTACAGTAATTACATTCCCGGCATTATGACACTTGATCAAATGAAAAGCAAAACGAAATAGGTCATCAATTCGGATATTGACGATTTGTTTAGACTTTTAGTCTACATATTGTTCTTGACTTACTCCACAAGTCTTTTAACATATTATTTATGTTACTAGATGGTCCACTGATTTATAAACCTTTCCCTGTGTTAATTATAACTATCCTGATGCTATAATGTTCAATATATGTATATCCGTGCCGCTGTGGCGCAATAGACTAGCGCGTTGGTCTTCTAATTTAAAGGTTGTGGGTTCGACTCCCATCAGCGGTGACTTTTGCAAGTTTCTTACCGCTAGGTATAGCCATTTCGCACAGATGCTGATCAATCGAATCTTTTTCAATGCGTTTAGTCAGAACCAAATGTATTTCATTCGAAGCAAGTTTAATAACGCAGAACAAAAAACGAATTCATGGAATAACCGTGGTCTGATATGGCATTTTATACGCCGACCCATTATAAGGTTTATTTACAGTAATTACATTCCCGGCATTATGACACTTATTCAAATGAAAAACAAAACGAAATAGGTCATGAATTCAGACATTGACGAGGTGTTTAGACTTTTAGTCCACACATTGTTCCAGACTTACTCCACACGTCTTTTAACATATTACTTATGTTACTAGATGGTCCCTTGATTTATAAACCTTTTCCTGTGCTAACTTTAACTATCCTGCTTCTATAATGTTCAATATATGTTTATCTGTGCCGCTGTGGCGCAATGGAATAGCGCGATGGACTTCTAATTCAAAAGTTGTGTGTTCGACTCCCATCAGCGGTGACTTTTGCAAATTTCTCACCGTTAGGTATAGCCATTGCGCGCAGATGCTGTTCAACCGCGTCCTTTCCATGCGTTTAGTCAGAACTAAATGTATTTCATGCGAAGCAAGTTTAATAAAGCAGAACAAAATACGAATTAATGGAATAATCGTGGTCTGATATGTTATTTCATACGCTGACTCATTTAAAAGTTTGTTGGCTGCAACTAATTTCTCCGCACTATAACACTTGAAAATATAAAAAGCAAAACGAAATAGCTCATCAATTAAAGTATTGACGAGGACTTTGGAGTTTTAGCGTACATATTGTTTTTGACTTACTGCATGCGACTCTTAACATACTATTTATATTACCAGATGGTCCTCTAATTTATAAACCTTTCCCTGTGTTAATTATACCTATCCTGGTGCTATAATGTTCAATATATGTATATCCGTGGCGCTGTGGCGCAGTGGACTAGCGCGTTGGACTTCTAATTTAAAGGTTGTGTGTTCGACTCTCATCAGCGGAGAATTTTGCCAGTTTCTTACTGTTAGGTATAGCCATTGCACACAGATGCTGATCAATCGAATCTTTTTCAAATCATTTAGTCAGAACCAAAGGTATTTCATGCGAAGCAAGTTTAATAATGCAGAAAAAAATACGAAATAATGGAAAAACCGTGGTTTGATATAGCATTTCATACGCCGACCCATTAAAAGGTTTATTTACAGTAATTACATTCCCGGCACTATGACACTTAATCATATGAAAATCAAAACGAAATAGGTCATCAATTCGGATATTGACGATTTGTTTAGACTTTTAGCCTACATATTGTTCTTGACTTACTCCACAAGTCTTTAACATATTATTTATGTTACTAGATGGTCCACTGATTTATAAACCTTTCCCTGTGTTAATTATAACTATCCTGATGCCTATAATGTTCAATATATGTATATCCGTGCCGCTGTGGTGCAATGGACTAGCGCGTGAACTTCTAATTCAAAGGTTGTAGGTTCGACTCCCATCAGCGGTGACTTTTGCAAGTTTCTTACCGTTAGGTATAGCCATTGCGCACAGATGCTGATCAATCGAATCTTTTCAATGCGTTTAGTCAGAACCAAATGTATTTCATGCGAAGCAAGTTTAATAAAGCAGAACAAAATACGAATTAATGGAATAATCGTGGTCTGATATGGCATTTCATACGCCGACTCAATAAAAGATTTAATAACAGAAATTACATTCCCTGCATTATGACACTTGATCAGATGAAAAGCAAAACGAAATAGGTCATTAATTCGGATATTGACGAGGTGTTTAGACATTTTGTCTACATGTTGTTCTTGACTTACTCCACACTTCCTTTAACATATTACTTATGTTACTAGATGGTCGCCTGCTTTACATACCTTTTCATGTGTTAATTATAATTATCATGTTGCTACAATATATGTATATCCGTGCTGATGTGGCGCAATGGACTAGCTCGTTGTACTTCTAATTCAAAGGTTGTTTGTTCGACTCCCAGCAGCGGTGAGTTTTGCAAGTTTCTTATCGTTAGGTTTAGCCAGTGCGCACAGATGCTGACTAATCGAATCTTTTTCATTGCGTTTAGTCAGAACCAAATGTATTTCATGCGAACAAAGTTTAATAACGCAGAACAAAATACGAATTAATGGAATAACCGTGGTCTGATATGGCATTTTATACGCCGACCCATTATAAGGTTTATTTACAGTAATTACATTCCCGGCATTATGACACTTATTCAAATGAAAAGCAAAATGAAATAGGTCATGAATTCAGACATTGACGAGGTGTTTAGACTTTTAGTCCACACATTGTTCTTGACTTACTCCACACGTCTTTTAACATATTACTTATGTTACTAGATGGTCCCCTGATTTATAAACCTTTTCCTGTGCTAACTTTAACTATCCTGATGCTATAATGTTCAATATATGTATATCTGTGCCGCTGTGGCGCAATGGACTAACGCGTTGGACTTCTACTTCAAAAGTTGGGGGTTCGACTCCGATCAGCCGTGATTTGGCAACTTTCTTACCACTAGGTTTAGCCATTGCCCACAGATGCTGTTCAAACGAATCCTTTCAATGCGTTTAGTCAGAACCAAATGTATTTCATGCGAAGCAAGTTTAATAACGCAGAACAAAATACGAATTAATGGAATAACCGTGGTCTGATATGGCATTTCATACGCTGACTCATTTAAAGGTTTGTTGGCTGCAACTAATTTCTCCGCACTATAACACTTGAAAATATAAAAAGCAAAACGAAATAGCTCATCAATTAAAGTATTGACGAGGACTTTGGAGTTTTAGCGTACATATTGTTTTTGACTTACTGCATGCGACTCTTAACATACTATTTATATTACCAGATGGTCCTCTAATTTATAAACCTTTCCCTGTGTTAATTATACCTATCCTGGTGCTATAATGTTCAATATATGTATATCCGTGCCGCTGTGGCGCAGTGGACTAGCGCGTTGGACTTCTAATTTAAAGGTTGTGTGTTCGACTCTCATCAGCGGAGAATTTTGCCAGTTTCTTACTGTTAGGTATAGCCATTGCACACAGATGCTGATCAATCGAATCTTTTTCAAATCATTTAGTCAGAACCAAAGGTATTTCATGCGAAGCAAGTTTAATAATGCAGAAAAAAATACGAAATAATGGAAAAACCGTGGTCTGATATAGCATTTCATACGCCGACCCATTAAAAGGTTTATTTACAGTAATTACATTCCCGGCACTATGACACTTAATCATATGAAAATCAAAACGAAATAGGTCATCAATTCGGATATTGACGATTTGTTTAGACTTTTAGCCTACATATTGTTCTTGACTTACTCCACAAGTCTTTTAACATATTATTTATGTTACTAGATGGTCCACTGATTTATAAACCTTTCCCTGTGCTAACTTTAACTATCCTGATGCTATAATGTTCAATATATGTATATCCGTGCCGCTGTGACGCAATGTACTAGCGCGTTGGACTTCTAATTCAAAGTTTGAGTGTTCGACTCCATCTGCGGAGACTTTAGCAAGTTTCTTACCGCTAGGTATAGCCATTGCGCACAGATGCTGATCAATCGAATCTTTTTCAATGCGTTTAGTCAGAACCAAATGTATTTCATTCGAATCAAGTTTAATAACGCAGAACAAAATACGAATTCATGGAATAACCGTGGTCTGATATGGCATTTTATACGCCGACCAATAAAAGGTTTATTTACAGTAATTACATTCCCGGCATTATGACACTTATTCAAATGAAAAGCAAATTGAAATAGGTCATGAATTCAGACATTGACGAGGTGTTTAGACTTTTAGTCCGCACATTGTTCTTGACTTACTCCACACGTCTTTTAACATATTACTTATGTTACTAGATGGTCCCCTGATTTATAAACCTTTTCCTGTGCTAACTTTAACTATCCTGATGCTATAATGTTCAATATATGTATATCTGTGCCGCTGTGGCACAATGAACTAACGCGTTGGACTTCTGTTTCAAAGGTTGGGGTTCGACTCCGATCAGCCCTGATTTGGCAACTTTCTTACCACTAGGTTTAGCCATTGCCCACAGATGCTGTTCAAACGGATCCTTTCAATGCGTTTACTCAGAACCAAATGTATTTCATGTGAAGCAAGTGTAATAACGCAGAACAAAATACGAATTAATGGAATAACCGTGGTCTGATATGGCATTTCATACGCTGACTCAATTAAAGGTTTGTTGGCTGCAACTAATTCCTCCGCACTATAACACTTGAAAAAATAAAAAGCAAAACGAAATAGCTCATCAATTAAAGTATTGACGAGGTCTTTGGAGTTTTTAGCGTACATATTGTTTTTGACTTACTGCATGCGACTCTTAACATACTATTTATGTTACCAGATGGTCCTCTAATTTATAAACCTTTCCCTGCACGGTGGGCCAAAACGACCCGAAAAATGCTTAACTAATCGTCCATTAAAATCGGCCCGGAAATTTCGAATCGGCACATTTCTGTCCGCGTAATATGAAACGATTTGCAAGAAACTTTGAAGATCTGGTACTCGTTTTACACGTATACGAGCGCGATAACATTTCTTGATTCAAACAGAGGAAAGCACAAGCTTTTCGTTGAATATAAACACTTGATACTTCAGCGTCGGTAAGTCTTCTATTTCAGCAAGCTCTTTTATGGAATTTTTTACTTTTTTCTGTTGGTAGGTCATAGAGATGGAGTATAGAATGATACCAGCTTCGCTTTTCCACTTCTAAGTCGATGTTTTCCTGAAACTACAGTAGTTGTACCAACTTTCTGTTGTTTTAGATTTTTGTTTCTCCAAAATTATTCTCTCTAAATGAGCTAGAAATATCAGGGTATTTCACTCCTTGGTGCGTCACGGCAGCCATTTTTGTTGAACAGTTGTTGTCTCTTTTAGGTGTTATAAGACTTGTTATAAGACTTGTTTCGAATGGAACGTGGTGATTTCAATTCCTATGTAGCCTTGGAAAAGAAAAGCATTTCTTACGTAGAAATAATAAACTTTCATCTTGACAATGTGCTTGCTAGCATTCGCCGCAAAATCAATGCAAGAGCAACTTTAAAAAGTCCTTTCAGAATTTCAGTATTGGAACGAATTCCGCCAGCTGTATTTTTGGAAGTATACAAAGCAATCAAAGACTACAAAACATTGTTTGGTCGTGTGATAGAGGTCAAAAGAGATAAGAAGAACATCATAAAAGAAATTAAAATTACCTTCGATCATCTTGGTTCGTTAAAATTTCATTTAAGTAAATTGTGCTCAGTTAGTGTGTCCGAAAATTTGCACAAAAATTTGAAGAATGGTGTGAGTGGTGATATTGTTGTCTCGGGTTCAAAATTAGCTGTTATGACGTACAAAGTTAGTACGAAAACAATGGTCATGGAAATAAGTTACAAAGTCACCAACAAGTATGGTAATGTGTGTAGCTATTGACTTTATTTTTTAATAATTTGGTTGTTTAATTTTGTTGTTCTATGATATGCCCCCAAAAGGTAAATCCAAAGCTGAACACGCCAAATTTTCGCAAATAGGGCAGTTTACCTCTACTTTGAAAAAAATAAAAACAATGGATTCAAAAATATTGACTCAACAAAGTTTAATAAAGTATAGGAGTTCGGAAATTTTAAAGCTTGAAAGTGAAGTTACTTTACTCAGTGATAAGATTGATGCTAAAAGACAGCAGTGCAACCGGAAGAGGAGTAGATTAATTGATATAGAAAATTCATTAGCTAATAAGAAAACTTTAGTTGATTCAGAACTACAGAAAGGAAGCTTTTCAATTAGCAAGGCTACTTCACTCAAAAGAAAACACAATCCATCCTGTAAAGAGGTGAACAGATCCGCTAAACATTGTCGTCGTCAGGAAACAATAGATGTCTGTACAGCCATACATGGAGGCACTAAAGAAAATTCAGACCCAGTAATCTTTGGCACGCTTGATTCGCTATGTGCAAAATTTCCTTCAAATGTAGTTGCAAAAGGTATCCTAGATTCTAAACCATCCGTTGTGAAATTAATTACTAATAACATTGTTAAAAATTGGAACAATGATTATTATAAATCTTCTGAAAATGTCTTGAGGTCACTCAGTGTCTATTATAGCCATAACGTAATGGGAAAAGCGAAATATAGAGCCATCCGAAAAGCCAATAAAAATTCTTTGAATTGTAAAATGAAACTTGCGAATTATGTGCTATATCCACATCTTGCGTCAATAATCAATTCAATCGATATTGGAACCTTACATGAAGTTTATCCAACATTGTCAGATGAACCGGTAGCCGGAAATTATCGCTCTTGTGATGAATACATCTTGAGGCTAGCTAAGTTTTATCTCTTAGCAAATGAATGCCGGAAAGATAAATTAATTGTGTTTGAGAATATGAAAAAAAAAGATCCAGATTCATTCTTGTTTGTTCTTGCCATTGGTGGTGATGGTGCCCCAATATGCGGTATGAGTTTCTTGGTTTCGTTTTTAAATGTCGGAAATCGGATTTGTAGTAGTTCTGAAAGTTATTTGTTATTTGGTGCTGACGTGGAAGAGAGTTCATCGACTGTTCGGAAATTTGTTTTAAAAGTTATTGCAGATATAAAGTATTTGGAAAGTACTGTATTCACAATCAATGTCAATGATGTAGTCCACAAAGTAGAATTTTCACTGGGAGAACTTCCCAACGACATGAAGATGTTAGCTTTTCTTGCTGGTGAACTCACAAATTCTTCATATTATTTTACCACATTTGGTACAGCTAATCAAGATAATGCAGCAAACATGAACTTTTCATATGGCGACCAGTGGAAACCATTTGATTATGAAAAAAGGATTGAAGATGTTAAAAAGATTGAAGTCAAGAAAAATGAAATTGAGAAGAAAAGAAAAGGAAACAGTCTCACGAAGCGTTCTATGTTAACATCGTACATATCCAAAACGTTGCAATCCAGACAAGAATTCGAACCACTTGTAGGACAGTATATTGACAGAGCGAAAGCTGAACCCCTGCATTTAAAAAACAATGTTGTAAAAGAGCATTTCATCAAAATATTTGCTCTCGTCTTGGCAGTATATCCTATCGGTTCATTTAAAATCTTTTCTGAAATTCCATGTAATCAAACATTCCCGAAGTTTGTTGAATTTATTCGCTCTAAAATGAATTGTAATTTCCTTGCAAAGAAGATTATCACTTGGTTCAACGAGAACAAAAAGAAAGATCAGTGTAGTTTCACTTATCGGTTTCGGGGTAAAGAAAGTGTGGCGTTTCTCAAGAATTTTTCCAGAAATGTGTATGTTCGTACTACGAGAGGTTAAAAGTGATGAAATGAAGAAACGGCTGCATCAAATTCATTTTCAGTGCTGTTGTTTAAGAAATTTTATTTCCTACTCCGTTAGAGTGGAAAATTTCAATGAAAGTTTATTACAAGAATTGAAAGTACAGTGTGATTTATTATTCAAATTAGTTTGTTTCTACGATGTCAGTGTTTCTCCCAGTCTTTGGACACTTTGCAATGCTGTTCCAGTTCATGCCGAAAAAACTTGGCATGCTTACAAATTTGGTCTTGGATGCAATAGCATGGAAGGTCGTGAGCAAAAGCATCAAATGATCGCAAAGTATGCTAAGAACACAACTTTCAAATGTAGATGGCCCAGAATTTTTCGCCACGAATATATTCAATTGATACACTTGCGTGAAAAAGGCTACGATAAAGTTACGTACAAACTCAGAGGTACAAAATACATACCAGACGAAGACAGTGAAAGTTGCAAAAAATGTGCATTGAAATTTGTAGCTAGCGAAGCAAAGTGTAAGTTATGTGAAAGTTCATTCATGTCTAAAATCTATGAAGATTTGAAGTTGTAATTTTAGTTTTAGTTTTTTGTTTTGTTTTTTAGTTTTTATTGATTCTAAGTACAGCTTCATTTTCATGTTGAGTAGATTTCTTTTGTACTTGGGGTACTTTCGCTATTGGGCAGGAAAAGAAAAGAAAAGAAAACCCCAAAGGTTCCTTGTCTTTAAAAAAATATAGTTAAAACGTATTTAATTTCGCTGGTATCAAATTTTGGTATTTATGACTTTGTGTATTTAACTTCACGAACTTTTTATTTTGAATATTTCCGAAGGGCGATCAAATATTTCATGTCACAGTTTATGCACTATCTTCAAGAAGATAAATCGGATAAAAATAACCTCAGAGAGAATTTTTTCTAATTTTGCGATCTTCACGTTTTTGAAATATTTTTGTATATTTATTTTCACAAAATAATTCAACAATATCTAATTTTGTGAATCTTTTGCAAAAATATGTACCACTGAATGAAAAATTTATATGCGCAAAATTTAATACATTTTAACTATGACAAAAGACCTTTATATACGGTTTTTCTTGTTTTTTGTGTGAGCGAACTTTGGTCATTTTCGCAAACGTGTTCTATTTATTCCTTGAAATTTGTATCTCAATGTTATTCAGAAGAGTATTCATTTTTATGCATATGGTATTCAAGAGTATTTGTTGTGATGCGGATTTTACCTCAAAATGTTTTAAAAAATTGCATCTCTTAGAAATTTATTCATGTTTTTACTGTTAAATATTTTTTTAGTACTGATCGTGGTTATATTTCATTGCGGGAATTTTTTTCTCGTATAGTTTTTTTAAATTCCTATTGTTATACTGTATGAACATAGATGGTTTGAAAACGTTTTTGGATTATATTTTGTCCGTCAGTAAAGGTGAAGCAATTTGACAGGATAATAATCATTTTTAGTATTATACCTTGTGAGAAAAAATATTTTTTTAGATCTAAAGGAAATAAAGTGTTTTTATAGTAGCCGAATTGCCACTGAGCCTAGGTGCAATGATCACGTTGAAATTTTCAGACCGCTGCAGCACTTTGACGTCCTCGATCGCAAAACGTATACTAAATACTGTGAAACAATGAGAATATCTTCGCATTGTTTATTTCTGAATGATATATCGCTTCACGTTTAAGAATTTTTGAGAAGTAACGGTATATTTCTATATTTAGTTTCAAAACTTTTGTTTATATATTTTAGAGGGATTAGTTTTATATTGTACAGTCAACGGTGAAACTTGATACTTTTCAAAATCCGGAAATATTCAACACTTGTTCGAGGATCTTGAGCTGAGGCGCCTTTCTTATTCAAATATCCGGAAATCCGAGTATATGGGGAAAAGTTTCATCCTTGACAATACAAGCTAATATTCACAGCTAGGCTACTTTTTTTAAAAGTAAAGTTTTGATATGATGTGACGGCGGTGGTGCTAGCTAGGCTGCTATACCATATCCCATTCTATGTTATGAAGAAGTTTTTCACTCTTACTTTATGTTCCATTTATTTTTTCATTGTATAAGGTTTTGTATAACATTTACTGTCATTATATCTCTTTAGCACAGCTATTTCCTATTGTTTTTTTTTCCAAATGCATTTATTCTCGCCATGCAAGGTTATTTTCCCTACTTCTACAACACAATATATATACATATCAGCAGCTAAAAGCGGGTTTTCTTCATCTAATCTTCTTTTCGTGATATTGGTAAGCAACAGCCATAAAATAATAGTAATATACCCATTTGTTATTTGCTAATCACATATTCTTGTTGTTTTCCTTTCTGCAGAGATCTTCAAAACACAAATCGCTCGGTCATTGAGCAGCCATATTTCTTTTTTGAATAATACTCCTCCGTGGGTTTTCTGCGCGCTTGTCCGCATTGAATATACATGTTCCGGGAGGGAGGGTGTTTTTACGGTATTACTTCATGTGACCTGTCATAAGGAAAGTCACGGGCCGGAAAAAATATCCGTGTTGAGCATTTTTATACGCAAAATGGCCCACCGTGCTGTGTTAATTATACCTATCCTGATGCTATAATGTTCAATATATGTATATCCGCGCCGTTGTGGCGCAGTGGACTAGCGCGTTGGACTTCTAATTTAAAGGTTGTGTGTTCGACTCTCATCAGCGGAGAATTTTGCCAGTTTCTTACTGTTAGGTATAGCCATTGCACACAGATGCTGATCAATCGAATCTTTTTCAAATCGTTTAGTCAGAACCAAATGTATTTCATGCGAAGCAAGTTTAATAATGCAGAAAAAAATACGAAATAATGGAAAAACCGTGGTCTGATATAGCATTTCATACGGCGACCCATTAAAAGGTTTATTTACAGTAATTACATTCCCGGCACTATGACACTTAATCATATGAAAATCAAAACGAAATAGGTCATCAATTCGGATATTGACGATTTGTTTAGACTTTTAGTCTACATATTGTTCTTGACTTACTCCACAAGTCTTTTAACATATTATTTATGTTACTAGATGGTCCACTGATTTATAAACCTTTCCCTGTGTTAATAATAACTATCCTGATGCTATAATGTTCAATATATGTATATCCGTGCCGCTGTGGCGCAATAGACTAGCGCGTTGGTCTTCTAGTTTAAAGGTTGTGGGTTCGACTCCCATCAGTGGTGACTTTTGCAAGTTTCTTACCGCAAGGTATAGCCATTGCGCACAGATGCTGATCAATCGAATCTTTTTCAATGCGTTTAGTCAGAACCAAATGTATTTCATTCGAAGCAAGTTTAATAACGCAGAACAAAATACGAATTCATGGAATAACCGTGGTCTGATATGGCATTTTATACGCGACCCATTAAAAGGTTTATTTACAGTAATTACATTCCCGGCATTATGACACTTATTCAAATGAAAAGCAAAATGAAATAGGTCATGAATTCGGACATTGACGAGGTGTTCAGACTTTTAGTCCACACATTGTTCTTGACTTACTCCACACGTCTTTTAACATATTATTTATGTTACTAGATGGTCCCCTGATTTATATACCTTTTCCTGTGCTAACTTTAACTATCCTGATGCTATAATGTTCAATATATGTATATCTGTGCCGCTGTGGCGCAATGGAATAACGCGTTGGACTTCTATTTCAAAGGTTGGGGGTTCGACTCCGATCAGCCGTGTTTTGGCAACTTTCTTACCACTAGGTTTAGCCATTGCCCACAGATGCTGTTCAAACGAATCCTTTCAATGCGTTTAGTCAGAACCAAATGTATTTCATGCGAAGCAAGTTTAATAACGCAGAACAAAATACGAATTAATGGAATAACCGTGGTCTGATATGGCAATTCATACGCTGACTCAATTAAAGGTTTGTTGGCTGCAACTAATTTCTCCGCACTATAACACTTGAAAAAATAAAAAGCAAAACGAAATATCTCATCAACTAAAGTATTGACGAGGTCTTTGGAGTTTTAGCGTACATATTGGTTTTGACTTACTGCATGCGACTCTTAACATACCATTTATGTTACCAGATGGTCCTCTAATTTATAAACCTTTCCCTGTGTTAATTACACCTATCCTGATGCTATAATGTTCAATATATGTATATCCGTGCCGCTGTGGTGCAATGTACTAGCGCGTTGGACTTCTAATTCAAAGTTTGAGGGTTCGACTCCATCTGCGGAGACTTTTGCAAGTTTCTTTCCGTTAGGTATAGCCATTGCACACAGATGGTGATCAATCGAATCTTTTTCAAATCATTTAGTCAGAACCAAATGTATTTCATGCGAGGCAAGTTTAATAACGCATAACAAAATGCGAATTAACGGAATAACCGTGGTCTGATATGGCATTTTTTACGCCGACCATTAAAAGGTTTATTTACAGTAATTACATTCCCGGCACTATGACACTTAATCAAATGAAAAGCAAAACGAAATAGGTCATCAATTCGGATATTGACGAGGTGGTTAGACGTTTAGTCTACATATTGTTCTTGACTTACTCCACACGTCTTTTAACATATTATTTATGTTACTAGATGGTCCCCTGATTTATAAACCTTTTCCTGTGTTAACTATAACTATCCTGATGCTATAATGTTCCATATATGTACATCCGTGCCGCTGTGGCGCAATGGAATAGCGCGTTGGACTTCTAATTCAAAGGTTGTGGGTTCTACTCCCATCAGCGGTAAATTTTGCAACTTTCTTACCGTTAGGTATAGCCATTGCGCACAGATGCTGATCAATCGAATCTTTTGCAATGCGCTTAGTCAGAACTAAATGTATTTCATGCGAAGCAAGTTCAATAACGCAAAACAAAATACGAATTAATGGAATAACCGTGGTCTGATATAGCATTTCATACGCCGACCCATTAAAAGGTTTATTTACAGTAATTACATTCCCGGCACTATGACACTTAATCAAATGAAAAGCAAAGCGAAATAGGACATCAATTCGGATATTGACGAGGTGTTTAGACCTTTAGTCTACATATTGTTTTTGACTTACTCCACACGTCTTTTAACATATTATTTATGTTAAAAGATGGTCCCCTGTTTTATAAACCTTTTCCTGTGTTAAACATAACTATCCTGCTTCTATAATGTTCATTATAGGTTTATCTGTGCCGCTGTGGCGCAATGGAATAGCGCGTTGGACTTCTAATTCAAAGGTTGTGGGTTCGACTCCCATCAGCGGTGACTTTTGCAAGTGTCTTTCCGTTAGGTATAACCATTGCGCACAGATGCTGATCAATCGAATCTCTTTCAATGCGTTTAGTCAGAACCAAATGTATTTCATGCGAAGCAAGTTTAATAACGCATAACAAAATGCGAATTAATGGAATAACCGTGGTCTGATATGGCATTTTTTACGCCGACCCATTAAAAGGTTTATTTACAGTAATTACATTCCCGGCATTATGACACTTAATCAAATGAAAAGAAAAACGAAATAGGTCATCAATTCGGATATTGACGAGGTGTTTAGACGTTTAGTATACATATTGTTTTTGACTTACTCCACACGTCTTTTAACATATTATTTATGTTAAAAGATGGTCCCCTGATTTATAAACCTTTTCCTGTGTTAAACATAATTATCCTGCTTCTATAATGTTCATTATATGCTTATCTGTGCCGCTGTGGCGCAATGGAATAGCGCGTTGGACTTCTAATTCAAAGGTTGTGGGTTCGACTCCCATCAGCGGTGACTTTTGCAAGTGTCTTTCCGTTAGGTATAACCATTGCGCACAGATGCTGATCAATCGAATCTTTTTCAATACGTTTAGTCAGAACCAAATGTATTTCATGCGAAGCAAGTTTAATAACGCAAAACAAAATACGAATTAATGGAATAACCGTGGTCTGATATGGCATTTCATACGCTGACTCAATTAAAGGTTTGTTGGCTGCAACTAATTTCTCCGCACTATAACACTTGAAAAAATAAAAAGCAAAACGAAATAGCTCATCAATTAAAGTATTGACGAGGTCTTTGGAGTTTTAGCGTACATATTGTTTTTGACTTACTGCATGCAACTCTTAACATACTATTTATGTTACCAGATGGTCCTCTAATTTATAAACCTTTCCCTGTGTTAATTATACCTATCCTGATGCTATAATGTTCAATATATGTATATCCGTGCCGCTGTGGCGCAATGGACTAGCGAGTTGGACTTCTAATTCAAAGGTTGTTGGTTCGACTCCCATCAGCGGTGACTTTTGCAAGTTTCTTTCCGTTAGGTATAGCCATTCCGCACAGATGCTGATCAATCGAATCTTTTGCAATGCGTTTAGTCAGAACCAAATGTATTTCATGCGAAGCAAGTTTAATAATACAGAAAAAAATACGAATTAATGGAAAAACCGTGGTCTGAGATAGCATTTCATACGCCGACCCATTAAGAGGTTTATTTACAGTAATTACATTCCCGGCACTATGACACTTAATCAAATGAATAGAAAAACGAAATACGTCATCAATTCGGATATTGACGAGGTGTTTAGACGTTTAGTCTACATATTGTTTTCGAATTCCTCCACACGTCTTTTAAATTATTATTTATGTTAAAAGATGGTCCCCTGATTTAAAAACCTTTTCCTGTGTTAAACATAACTATCCTGCTTCTATAATGTTCAATATATGTTTATCTGTGCCGCTGTGGCGCAATGGAATAGCGCGTTGGACTTCTAATTCAAAGGTTGTGGGTTCGACTCCCATCAGCGGTAAATTTTGCAAGTTTCTTACCGTTAGGTATAGCCATTGCGCACAGATGCTGATCAATCGAATCTTTTGAAATGCGTTTAGTCAGAACCAAATGTATTTCATGCGAAGCAAGTTTAATAACGCAAAACAAAATGCGAATTAATGGAATAACCGTGGTCTGATATAGCATTTCATACGCCGACCCATTAAAAGGTTTATTTACAGTAATTACATTCCCGGCACTATGACACTTAATCAAATAAAAAGCAAAACGAAATAGGTCATCAATTCGGATATTGACGAGGTGGTTAGACGTTTAGTCTACATATTGTTTTTGACTTACTCCACATGACTTTCAACATATTATTTATGTTACTAGATGGTCCCCTGATTTATAAACCTTTTCCTGTGTTAACTATAACTATCCTGATGCTATAGTGTTCCATATATGTATATCCGTGCCGCTGTGGCTCAATGGAATAGCGCGTTGGACTTCTAATTCAAAGGTTGTGGGTTCGACTCCCATCAGCGGTAAATTTTGCAAGTTTCTTACCGTTAGGTATAGCCATTGCGCACAGATGCTGATCAATCGAATTTTTTGCAATGCGTTTAGTCAGAACCAAATGTATTTCATGCGAAGCAAGTTTAATAACGTAGAACAAAATACGAATTAATGGAATAAACGTGGTCTGATGTGGCATTTTGTACGCCGACTCATTAAAAGGTTTATTTACAGTAATTACATTCCCGGCATTATGACACTTGATCAAATGAAAAACAAAACGAAATAGGTCATCAATTCGGATATTGACGAGGTGTTTAGACGTTTAGTCTAGATATTGTTCGTGACTTACTCCACACGTCTTTTAATATATTACTTATGTTACTAGATGGTCCCCTGATTTATAAACCTTTTCCTGTGTTAATTATAACTATTCTGCTTCTATAATGTTCATTATATGTTTATCTGTGCCGCTGTGGCGCAATGCAATAGCGCGTTGGACTTCTAATTCAAAGGTTGTGCGTTCGACTCCCATCAGCGGTAAATTTTGCAAGTTTCTTACCGTTAGGTATAGCCATTGCGCACAGATGCTGATCAATCGAATCTTTTGCAATGCGTTTAGTCAGAACCAAATGTATTTCATGCGAAACAAGTTTAATAACGCAAAACAAAATACGAATTAATGGAATAACCGTGGTCTGATATAGCATTTCATACGCCGACCCATTAAAAGGTTTATTTACAGTAATTACATTCCCGGCACTATGACACTTAATCAAATAAAAAGCAAAACGAAATAGGTCATCAATTCGGATATTGACGAGGTGGTTAGACGTTTAGTCTACATATTGTTTTTGACTTACTCCACATGACTTTCAACATATTATTTATGTTACTAGATGGTCCCCTGATTTATAAACCTTTTCCTGTGTTAACTATAACTATACTGATGCTATAGTGTTCCATATATGTATATCCGTGCCGCTGTGGCTCAATGGAATAGCGCGTTGGACTTCTAATTCAAAGGTTGTGGGTTCGACTCCCATCAGCGGTAAATTTTGCAAGTTTCTTACCGTTAGGTATAGCCATTGCGCACAGATGCTGATCAATCGAATTTTTTGCAATGCGTTTAGTCAGAACCAAATGTATTTCATGCGAAGCAAGTTTAATAACGTAGAACAAAATACGAATTAATGGAATAAACGTGGTCTGATGTGGCATTTTGTACGCCGACCTCATTAAAAGGTTTATTTACAGTAATTACATTCCCGGCATTATGACACTTGATCAAATGAAAAACAAAACGAAATAGGTCATCAATTCGGATATTGACGAGGTGTTTAGACGTTTAGTCTAGATATTGTTCGTGACTTACTCCACACGTCTTTTAATATATTACTTATGTTACTAGATGGTCCCCTGATTTATAAACCTTTTCCTGTGTTAATTATAACTATTCTGCTTCTATAATGTTCATTATATGTTTATCTGTGCCGCTGTGGCGCAATGCAATAGCGCGTTGGACTTCTAATTCAAAGGTTGTGCGTTTGACTCCCATCAGCGGTAAATTTTGCAAGTTTCTTACCGTTAGGTATAGCCATTGCGCACAGATGCTGATCAATCGAATCTTTTGCAATGCGTTTAGTCAGAACCAAATGTATTTCATGCGAAGCAAGTTTAATAACGCAAAACAAAATACGAATTAATGGAATAACCGTGGTCTGAGATAGCATTTCATACGCCGACGCATTAAAAGGTTTATTTACAGTAATTACATTCCCGGCACTATGACACTTAATCAAATTAATCAAATGAAAAGCAAAACGAAATAGGTCATCAATTCGGATATTGACGAGGTCGTTAGACGTTTAGTCTACATATTGTTCTTGACTTACTCCACACGTCTTTTAATATATTACTTATGTTACTAAATGGTCCCCTGATTTATAAACCTTTTCCTGTGTTAATTATAACTATCCTGATGCTATAATGTTCCATAGATGTTATATCCGTGCCGCTGTGGCGCAATGGAATAGCGCGTTGGACTTCTAATTCAAAGGTTGTGGGTTCGACTCCCAATCAGCGGTGACTTTTGCAAGTGTCTTTCCGTTAGGTATAACCATTGCGCACAGATGCTGATCAATCGAATCTTTTTGCAATGCGTTTAGTCAGAACCAAATGTATTTCATGCGAAGGCAAGTTTAATAACGCATATCAAAATGCGAATTAATGGAATAACCGTGGTCTGATATGGCATTTTTTACGCCGACCCATTAAAAGGTTTATTTACAGTAATTACATTCCCGTCATTATGACACTTAATCAAATGAATAGAAAAACGAAATAGGTCATCAATTCGGATATTGACGAGGTGGTTAGACCTTTAGTCTACATATTGTTCTTGACTTACTCCACACGTCTTTTAATATATTACTTATGTTACTAATGGTCCCCTGATTTATAAACCTTTTCCTGTGTTAACTATAACTATCCTGCTTCTATAATGTTCATTATATGCTAACTGTGCCGCTGTAGGCGCAATGGAATAGCGCGTTGGACTTCTAATTCAAAGGTTGTGGGTTCGACTCCCATCAGCGGTAAATTTTGCAAGTTTCTTACCGTTAGGTATAGCCATTGCGCACAGATGCTGATCAATCGAATCTTTTGCAATGCGTTTAGTCAGAACCAAATGTATTTCATGCGAAGCAAGTTTAATAACGCAGAACAAAATACGAATTAATGGAATAACCGTGGTCTGATATGGCATTTTTACGCCGACCCATTAAAAGGTTTATTTACAGTAATTACATTCCCGGCATTATGACACTTAATCAAATGAAAAGCAAAACGAAATAGGTCATCAATTCGGATATTGACGAGGTGTTTAGACGTTTAGTCTACATATTGTTCTTGACTTACTCCACACGTCTTTTAACATATTATTTATGTTACTAGATGGTCCCCTGATTTATAAACCTTTTCCTGTGTTAAACTATAACTATCCTGATGCTATAATGTTCATTATATGCTTATCTGTGCCGCTGTGGCGCAATGGAATAGCGCGTTGGACTTCTAATTCAAAGGTTGTGGGTTCGACTCCCATCAGCGGTGACTTTTGCAAGTTTCTTTCCGTTAGGTATAGCCATTGCGCACAGATGCTGATCAATCGAAATCTTTTTCAATGCGTTTAGTCAGAACCAAATGTATTTCATGCGAAGCAAGTTTAATAACGCAAAACAAAATGCGAATTAATGGAATAACCGTGGTCTGATATGGCATTTTTACGCCGACCCATTAAAAGGTTTATTTACAGTAATTACATTCCTGGCATTATGACACTTAATCAAATGAAAAGAAAAACGAAATAGGTCATCAATTCGGATATTGACGAGGTGTTTAGACGTTTAGTCATACATATTGTTTTTGACTTACTCCACACGTCTTTTAACATATTATTTATGTTAAAAGATGGTCCCCTGATTTATAAACCTTTTCCTGTGTTAACTATAACTATCCTGATTCTATAATGTTCCATATATGTTATCTGTGCCGCTGTGGCGCAATGGAATAGCGCGTTGGACTTCTAATTCAAAGGTTGTGGGTTCGACTCCCATCAGCGGTGACTTTTGCAAGTGTCTTCCGTTAGGTATAGCCATTGCGCACAGATGCTGATCAATCGAATCTTTTGCAATGCGTTTAGTCAGAACCAAATGTATTTCATGCGAAGCAAGTTTAATAACGCAAAACAAAATACGAATTAATGGAATAACCGTGGTCTGATGTAGCATTTCATACGCCGACCCATTAAAAGGTTTATTTACAGTAATTACATTCCCGGCACTTATGACACTTAATCAAATGAAAAGCAAAACGAAATAGGTCATCAATTCGGATATTGACGAGGTGGTTAGACGTTTAGTCCTACATATTGTTCTTGACTTACTCCACACGTCTTTTAACATATTATTTATGTTACTAGATGGTCCCCTGATTTATAAACCTTTTCCTGTGTTAACTATAACTATCCTGATGCTATAATGTTCCATATATGTATATCCGTGCCGCTGTGGCGCAATGGAATAGCGCGTTGGACTTCTAATTCAAAGGTTGTGGGTTCGACTCCCATCAGCGGTAAATTTTGCAAGTTTCTTACCGTTAGGTATAGCCATTGCGCACAGATGCTGATCAATCGAATCTTTTGCAATGCGTTTAGTCAGAACCAAATGTATTTCATGCGAAGCAAGTTTAATAACGCATAACAAAATGCGAATTAATGGAATAACCGTGGTCTGATATGGCATTTTTTACGCCGACCCATTAAAAGGTTTATTTACAGTAATTACATTCCGGCATTATGACACTTAATCAAATGAAAAGAAAAACGAAATAGGTCATCAATTCGGATATTGACGAGGTGTTTAGACGTTTAGTCTACATATTGTTTTCGAATTCCTCCACACGTCTTTTAACATATTATTTATGTTAAAAGATGGTCCCCTGATTTATAAACCTTTTCCTGTGTTAAACATAACTATCCTGCTTCTATAATGTTCATTATATGCTTATCTGTGCCGCTGTGGCGCAATGGAATAGCGCGTTGGACTTCTAATTCAAAGGTTGTGGGTTCGACTCCCATCAGCGGTGACTTTTGCAAGTTTCTTTCCGTTAGGTATAAGCCATTGCGCACAGATGCTGATCAATCGAATCTTTTTCAATGCGTTTAGTCAGAACCAAATGTATTTCATGCGAAGCAAGTTTAATAACGCAAACAAAATACGAATTAATGGAATAACCGTGGTCTGATATGGCATTTTTACGCCGACCCATTAAAAGGTTTATTTACAGTAATTACATTCCCGGCATTATGACACTTAATCAAATGAAAAGCAAAACGAAATAGGTCATCAATTCGGATATTGACGAGGTGTTTAGACGTTTAGTCTACATATTGTTCTTGACTTACTCCACACGTCTTTTAACATATTATTTATGTTACTAGATGGTCCCCTGATTTATAAACCTTTTCCTGTGTTAATTATAACTATCCTGCTTGCTATAATGTTCATATATGCTATATCCGTGCCGCTGTGGCGCAATGGAATAGCGCGTTGGACTTCTAATTCAAAGGTTGTGGGTTCGACTCCCATCAGCGGTGACTTTTGCAAGTTTCTTTCCGTTAGGTATAGCCATTGCGCACAGATGCTGATCAATCGAATCTTTTTCAATGCGTTTAGTCAGAACCAAATGTATTTCATGCGAAGCAAGTTTAATAACGCAAAACAAAATACGAATTAATGGAATAACCGTGGTCTGATATGGCATTTTTTACGCCGACCCATTAAAAGGTTTATTTACAGTAATTACATTCCCGGCATTATGACACTTAATCAAATGAATAGAAAAACGAAATAGGTCATCAATTCGGATATTGACGAGGTGTTTAGACGTTTAGTCTACATATTGTTCTTGACTTACTCCACACGTCTTTTAACATATTATTTATGTTACTAGATGGTCCCCTGATTTATAAACCTTTTCCTGTGTTAACTATAACTATCCTGATGCTATAATGTTCCATATATGTATATCCGTGCCGCTGTGGCGCAATGGAATAGCGCGTTGGACTTCTAATTCAAAGGTTGTGGGTTCGACTCCCATCAGCGGTAAATTTTGCAAGTTTCTTACCGTTAGGTATAGCCATTGCGCACAGATGCTGATCAATCGAATCTTTTGCAATGCGTTTAGTCAGAACCAAATGTATTTCATGCGAAGCAAGTTTAATAACGCAAAACAAAATACGAATTAATGGAATAACCGTGGTCTGATATGGCATTTTTTACGCCGACCCATTAAAAGGTTTATTTACAGTAATTACATTCCCGGCATTATGACACTTAATCAAATGAATAGAAAAACGAAATAGGTCATCAATTCGGATATTGACGAGGTGTTTAGACGTTTAGTCTACATATTGTTTTTGACTTACTCCACACGTCTTTTAATATATTATTTATGTTAAAGATGGTCCCCTGATTTATAAACCTTTTCCTGTGTTAAACATAACTATCCTGCTTCTATAATGTTCATTATATGCTTATCTGTGCCGCTGTGGCGCAATGGAATAGCGCGTTGGACTTCTAATTCAAAGGTTGTGGGTTCGACTCCCATCAGCGGTGACTTTTGCAAGTTTCTTTCCGTTAGGTATAGCCATTGCGCACAGATGCTGATCAATCGAATCTTTTTCAATGCGTTTAGTCAGAAACAAATGTATTTCATGCGAAGCAAGTTTAATAACGCAGAACAAAATACGAATTAATGGAATAACCGTGGTCTGATATGGCATTTTTTACGCGACCCATTAAAAGGTTTATTTACAGTAATTACATTCCCGGCATTATGACACTTAATCAAATGAATAGAAAAACGAAATAGGTCATCAATTCGGATATTGACGAGGTGTTTAGACGTTTAGTATACATATTGTTTTTGACTTACTCCACACGTCTTTTAACATATTATTTATGTTAAAAGATGGTCCCCTGATTTATAAACCTTTTCCTGTGTTAAACATAACTATCCTGCTTCTATAATGTTCATTATATGCTTATCTGTGCCGCTGTGGCGCAATGGAATAGCGCGTTGGACTTCTAATTCAAAGGTTGTGGGTTCGACTCCCATCAGCGGTGACTTTTGCAAGTGTCTTTCCGTTGGGTATAACCATTGCGCACAGATGCTGATCAATCGAATCTTTTTCAATGCGTTTAGTCAGAACCAAATGTATTTCATGCGAAGCAAGTTTAATAACGCAGAACAAAATACGAATTAATGGAATAACCGTGGTCTGATATGGCATTTTTTACGCCGACCCATTAAAAGGTTTATTTACAGTAATTACATTCCCGGCATTATGACACTTAATCAAATGAATAGAAAAAACGAAATAGGTCATCAATTCGGATATTGACGAGGTGTTTAGACGTTTAGTATACATATTGTTTTTGACTTACTCCACACGTCTTTTAACATATTATTTATGTTAAAAGATGGTCCCCTGATTTATAAACCTTTTCCTGTGTTAAACATAACTATCCTGCTTCTATAATGTTCATTATATGCTTATCTGTGCCGCTGTGGCGCAATGGAATAGCGCGTTGGACTTCTAATTCAAAGGTTGTGGGTTCGACTCCCATCAGCGGTGACTTTTGCAAGTGTCTTTCCGTTAGGTATAACCATTGCGCACAGATGCTGATCAATCGAATCTTTTTCAATGCGTTTAGTCAGAACCAAATGTATTTCATGCGAAGCAAGTTTAATAACGCATAACAAAATACGAATTAATGGAATAACCGTGGTCTGATATAGCATTTCATACGCCGACCCATTAAAAGGTTTATTTACAGTAATTACATTCCCGGCATTATGACACTTAATCAAATGAATAGAAAAACGAAATAGGTCATCAATTCGGATATTGACGAGGTGTTTAGACGTTTAGTCTACATATTGTTCTTGACTTACTCCACACGTCTTTTAACATATTATTTATGTTACTAGATGGTCCCCTGATTTATAAACCTTTTCCTGTGTTAACTATAACTATCCTGATGCTATAATGTTCCATATATGTATATCCGTGCCGCTGTGGCGCAATGGAATAGCGCGTTGGACTTCTAATTCAAAGGTTGTGGGTTCGACTCCCATCAGCGGTAAATTTTGCAAGTTTCTTACCGTTAGGTATAGCCATTGCGCACAGATGCTGATCAATCGAATCTTTTGCAATGCGTTTAGTCAGAACCAAATGTATTTCATGCGAAGCAAGTTTAATAACGCAGAACAAAATACGAATTAATGGAATAACCGTGGTCTGATATGGCATTTTGTACGCCGACCCATTAAAAGGTTTATTTACAGTAATTACATTCCCGGCATTATGACACTTAATCAAATGAAAAGCAAAACGAAATAGGTCATCAATTCGGATATTGACGAGGTGTTTAGACGTTTAGTCTACATATTGTTCTTGACTTACTCCACACGTCTTTTAACATATTATTTATGTTACTAGATGGTCCCCTGATTTATAAACCTTTTCCTGTGTTAACTATAACTATCCTGCTGCTATAATGTTCCATATATGTATATCCGTGCCGCTGTGGCGCAATGGAATAGCGCGTTGGACTTCTAATTCAAAGGTTGTGGGTTCGACTCCCATCAGCGGTGACTTTTGCAAGTTCTTTCCGTTAGGTATAGCCATTGCGCACAGATGCTGATCAATCGAATCTTTTTCAATGCGTTTAGTCAGAACCAAATGTATTTCATGCGAAGCAAGTTTAATAACGCATAACAAAATGCGAATTAATGGAATAACCGTGGTCTGATATGGCATTTTTTACGCCGACCATTAAAAGGTTTATTTACAGTAATTACATTCCCGGCATTATGACACTTAATCAAATGAATAGAAAAACGAAATAGGTCATCAATTCGGATATTGACGAGGTGTTTAGACGTTTAGTCTACATATTGTTTTCGAATTCCTCCACACGTCTTTTAAAATATTATTTATGTTAAAAGATGGTCCCCTGATTTATAAACCTTTTCCTGTGTTAAACATAACTATCCTGCTTCTATAATGTTCCATATATGTATATCCGCACCGCTGTGGCGCAATGGACTAGCGCGTTGGACTTCTAATTCAAAGGTTGTGGGTTCGACTCCCATCAGCGGTGACTTTTGCAAGTTTCTTTCCGTTAGGTATAGCCATTCCGCACAGATGCTGATCAATCGAATCTTTTTCAATGCGTTTAGTCAGAACCAAATGTATTTCATGCGAAGCAAGTTTAATAACGCAGAACAAAATACGAATTAATGGAATAACCGTGGTCTGATATGGCATTTTTTACGCCGACCCATTAAAAGGTTTATTTACAGTAATTACATTCCCGGCATTATGACACTTAATCAAATGAATAGAAAAACGAAATAGGTCATCAATTCGGATATTGACGAGGTGTTTAGACGTTTAGTCTACATATTGTTCTTGACTTACTCCACACGTCTTTTAATATATTATTTATGTTACTAGATGGTCCCCTGATTTATAAACCTTTTCCTGTGTTAAATATAACTATCCTGATTGCTATAATGTTCCATATATGTATATCCGTGCCGCTGTGGCGCAATGGAATAGCGCGTTGGATTCCTAATCAAAGGTTGTGGGTTCGACTCCCATCAGCGGTGACTTTTGCAAGTTTCTTTCCGTTAGGTATAGCCATTGCGCACAGATGCTGATCAATCGAATCTTTTTCAATGCGTTTAGTCAGAACCAAATGTATTTCATGCGAAGCAAGTTTAATAACGCAGAACAAAATACGAATTAATGGAATAACCGTGGTCTGATATGGCATTTTTTACGCCGACCCATTAAAAGGTTTATTTACAGTAATTACATTCCCGGCATTATGACACTTAATCAAATGAATAGAAAAACGAAATAGGTCATCAATTCAGATATTGACGAGGTGTTTAGACGTTTAGTATACATATTGTTTTTGACTTACTCCACACGTCTTTTAACATATTATTTATGTTAAAAGATGGTCCCCTGATTTATAAACCTTTCCTGTGTTAAACATAACTATCCTGACTTCTATAATGTTCATTATATGTTATCTGTGCCGCTGTGGCGCAATGGAATAGCGCGTTGGACTTCTAATTCAAAGGTTGTGGGTTCGACTCCCATCCGCGGTGACTTTTGCAAGTTTCTTCCCTTAGGTATAGCCATTCCGCACAGATGCTGATCAATCGAATCTTTTCAATGCGTTTAGTCAGAAACCAAATGTATTTCATGCGAAGCAAGTTTAATAACGCAGAACAAAATACGAATTAATGGAATAACCGTGGTCTGATATGGCATTTTTTACGCCGACCCATTAAAAGGTTTATTTACAGTAATTACATTCCCGGCATTATGACATTTAATCAAATGAATAGAAAAACGAAATAGGTCATCAATTCGGATATTGACGAGGTGTTTAGACGTTTAGTATACATATTGTTTTTGACTTACTCCACACGTCTTTTAACATATTATTTATGTTAAAAGATGGTCCCCTGATTTATAAACCTTTTCCTGTGTTAAACATAACTATCCTGCTTCTATAATGTTCATTATATGCTTATCTGTGCCGCTGTGGCGCAATGGAATAGCGCGTTGGACTTCTAATTCAAAGGTTGTGGGTTCGACTCCCATCAGCGGTGACTTTGCAAGTGTCTTTCCGTTAGGTATAAGCCATTGCGCACAGATGCTGATCAATCGAATCTTTTTTCAATGCGTTTAGTCAGAACCAAATGTATTTCATGCGAAGCAAGTTTAATAACGCAGAACAAATACGAATTAATGGAATAACGTGGTCTGATATGGCATTTTTTACGCCGAGCCATTAAAAGGTTTATTTACAGTAATTACATTCCCGCATTATGACACTTAATCAAATGAATAGAAAAACGAAATAGGTCATCAATTCGGATATTGACGAGGTGTTTAGACTTTTAGTCTACATATTGTTTTCGACTTACTCCACACGTCTTTTAAATATATATTATGTTAAAAGATGTCCCCTGATTAATAAACCTTTTCCTGTGTTTAAACATAATAATCTTCTGCTATAATGTTCATATATGTATATCTGTGGCCGCTGTGGCGCAATGGAATAGCGCGTTGACTTCTAATTCAAAGTTGTGGGTTGACTCCATCAGTTGGTGAAACTTTTGCAAGTTTCTTTCCGTTAGGTTAAGCCATTGCGCACAGATGCTGATCAATCGAATCCTTTTGCAATGCGTTTAGTCAGAACCAAATGTATTTCATGCGAAGCAAGTTTAATAACGCAAAACAAAATACGAATTAATGGAATAACCGTGGTCTGATATGGCATTTTTTACGCCGACCCATTAAAAGTTTATTTACAGTAATTACATTCCCGGCACTATGACACTTAAACTCAATATGAAAAGCCAAAAACGAAATAGGTCATCAATTCGGATATTGGACGAGGTGGTTAGGTTTAGTCCTAGACTATTGTTCTTTACTTACTCCCACACGTCTTTTAAACATATTATTCTATGTTACTAGATGGTTTCCCCTGATTTATAAACCTGTTCCCTGTGTTAACTATAACTATCTGATGCTATAATGGTTTCATATAGAAGTATATCCGTGCCCGCTGTGAGCGCAATGGAAATAGCGCGTTGGAGTTCTAATTCAAGGTTGTGTTCGACTCCCATCAGCGGTAAATTTTGCAAGTTTTCTTACCGTTAGGTATAGCCCATCTGCGCACATGAGTGTCTGATCAATCATCTTTTGCAATGCGTTTAGTCCAGAACACAAATGGTAATTCAATGCAAAGCAAAGTTTAATACGCAGAAAAAATACGATTATGGAATAACCGTGGTCTGATTTGGCATTTTGTAGCGCCGACCAATTAAAAGTTTATTTAGTCAGTAATTACATTCCGGCATTATGACACTTGATCAAATGAAAAAAAACGAAATATGGTCATCAATTCGATATTGACGAGTGTTTAGACGTTTAGTCTAGTACATATTGTTCTTTGACTTACCCACACGTGTCTTTTTAATAATATTACTTTATGTTAATAAGAAATGGGTTCCCCCCCCTGGCGATTTTATAAACCTTTTCCCTGTGTTAATATAACTATCCTTTCTTCTATAATGTTCATTTATATGCTTATCTGGTGCCGCTGTGGCGCAAGTGGAATAAGCGCGTTGGACTTCTAATATTCATAAGGTTGTGGGTTCGACTCCCATCGCGGTAATTTTTGCAAGTTTCTTATCCCTTAGGTATAGGCCATTCGCACCAGATGCTGATCAATCGAATCTTTTGCAATACGTTTTAAGTCGAACCAAATGTATTGTCATTGCGAAGCACAAGTTTAATAACGCAGATCAAAATCGAATAAATGGAATAACCGTGGTCTGATATGGCATTTTGTAACGTGCCCGACATAAAAAGGTTTATTTAGCAGTAATTACATTCCGATTATAACTTATCAAATGAATAATCAAAACGAAATAGGTCATCATGTCGGATTATTGACGAGGGTGTTTAGACGTTTATCTAGATACTTTGTTCTTGACTATACTCCACACGATGCTTTTAATAATATTACTTTTGTTACTAGATGGTCCCCTGATTTATAAACCTTTTCCTGTGTTTAATATAACTACCCTGATGCTTGTAAGTGTTCCATATATGTATAATCCGTGCCGTTGTGGCGCAATGGAAACCTAGCGCGTTGGACTTCTAATTCAAAGGTTGGGGTGGTTCGACTCCCTCAGCGGTGACTTTTTGTAGTTTCTCTTCTCCGTTAGGTATACCATTCCGCAAGATGCTGATCATCGAATCATTTTTCAATGCGTTTTAGTGAGAAGCCAATGTATTTCATGCGAAGCAAAGTTTAATAACGCATAACAAAAATCGAATTAAATGGAATCAACCGTGGTCTGAATATGGCATTTTTTACGGCGACCCATATAAAAGGCTTATTTACAGTAATTTGCATTCCGGCATTATGACCATTTAATCATGAAAGACAAAACGAAATAGGGTCATCCAATTCGGTATTGGACGAGGTGTTTTTGACGTTTAGTCTACAATATTGTTTTCTTCTCAGACGTAATTCCTACACGAAACTTATTATTTATGTTAAAAAGATGGCCCCCTGATTATAACCTTTTCTGTGTTAAACAATAACTATCCTGCTTTCACTAATGTCATTATATGCTTATCTTGGCGCCTGATGGCGCAATGGAATTAAGCGCGTGGAACTTCTAATTCCAAGGTTGTGGGTTCGACCTCCATCCAGCGGTCACTTTGGCAGTTGTCTTTCCCTAGGTATAGCCAATTGCGCACAGACTGCTGATCAATCGAATCTTTTGCAATGCGGTTAGTCAGAACCAATTGTATTTCATGAAAAGCAAGTTTTAATAAACGCAAACAAAAATACAAATTAATGGAATAACCATGGTCTGAATATGCCATTTTATACGCCGACCTATTAAAAGGTTTATTTACAGTAATATGACATTTCCGGCACTTAGGTGACAATCTTAATCAAATGAAAAACAAAACGAAAATAGGTCATCAATTCGATATTGCGAGCTGGTTAGACGTTTTAGTACTACATATGTTTCTTGACTTACTCCACACGTCTTTTAACCATATTATTTATGTATAAAGATGGTCCCCTGATTTATAAACCTTCTCCTGTGTTAACTTCATAATATCCGATGTATAATGTTCATATAGTCATCCGTGGCCGCTTTGGCCAATGGAATAGCGCGTTGAACTTCTAATTCAAAGGTTTGTGGGATTCGACTCCAATCTGAGCGTAGATTTTGCAAGTTTCTTCCGTTAGGTATAACCATTGCGCACAGATGCTGGATCAATCGACATCTTTTTGCAATGCGTTAGTCAGAACAAAATGTATTTCATAGCGAAGCAAGTTTAATAACGCAGAACAAAATACGAATTAATCGAATAACCGTGGTCTGAATTGAGCATTTCTGTTACCAACTTCATTAAAAGAGTTTTTATTTACAGTAATTAGCATTCCGCGTTGGCATTAAATGGACACTAATCAAATGAAAACAAAACGAAATAGGTTCATCAATTCGGATATTGACGAGGTGTTTTAGACGTTTAGTCTAATATTGTTCTTCGAATTACTCCAACACGTTTTAAAAATATATTATCTTATGTTATAAAGATGGTCCCCCTGATTTAAAAAACCTTTTCCTGTGTACTAACTATCTGCTTACTATAATGTTCAATGATCATCGTTACTATTGTATCCGTGGCGTCTGCGTGCGCAATGAATAAGCCGCGTTGGACTTCTAATGTCAAAGGGTTGTGTGGTTCGACTCCCATCAAGCGGTAAATTTTGGCAAGTTTTCTTACCGTTAGGTATGCCATTGCGCACAGATGCTGATCATCGAATCTTTTGCAATGCGTTTTAGTCAGAAACAAATGTTAATTTCATGCAAGCAAGTTTAATACGAAACAAAATACGAATTAATGGAATAACCGTGGTCGATATAGCATTTCAAGCCGACCCATTAAAAGTTTATTTCAGTATTAACATTCCAGGCACTATGACACTTAAATCAAATTGAAAAGCAAAATACGAAAAAGGTCTTCATTCGGATATTGACGAGATGGTTTAGACAGTTTTAGTCCTACAGCTATGTTCTTTGACTTACTCAACAACGCTCTTTTAACATTATTTATTTATTACTGATGGTCCCCGATTTATACAACCTTTTCCTGTGTTACTTTAATATCCTGATGCTATAATGTTCCATATATGTATATTTCTGCCGATGTGGCAATGAAAGCGCGTTGGACTTCTAAACAAGGTTGTGGTTTCGACTCCATCAGTCGGTAACTATTTTGAAGTTCTTACCGGTAGGTATAAGCATATGCGTCACAGAAATGCCTGTTCAATGCGAATCTTTTGCAATGCGTTTAGTCAGAACAAATGTGGTTTTCATGCAAAGCAAGTTTAATCAAGGCCAGAAACAACAATACGAATTAAATGGAATAACCGTGTCTGATGGATTTATTATACGCTGACTCCATTAAAGGTTTGTTGCTGCAACAGTAATTCATCCTAGCACTATCTGACATGAACAATTGAAAAAGCAAAACGAAATGGTCATCAATTTCGGTATTGACGGAGTTTTAGAGTTTTACGTACTGAATATTGTTCTTGACTTACTCAAACACTCTTAACTATATTACTTAGTTACCAGATGGTCCCTATTTATGAAACCTTTTCCCTGTGGTTACTATAACTATCCCTGAATGCTATAAATGTTCACATATTGGTTCCATCGTCCGCTGTGGGCGCAAATGACTAGCGCGTTGAACTTTCTAATTCAAAGTTGTGGGTCGACTCCCATGGCGGTAGAACATTCTTGCAAGTTTCTTACCGTTAGGTTACCAGTTGCGCAGAGATGCTGATTCATCGAATCTCTTTCAATGCGTTTAGCAGAACCAAATGTATTTCATGCGAAGCAAGTTTAATAAAGCAGACACAAATCTACGAATTAATGGAATACCGGTGGTCCTGATGTGGCATTTGTGTACGCCGAACTCATAATAAAAGGTTTATTTACAGTAATTACATTCGGCATTATGACCTATGATCAAATGAAAAACAAAACGAAATAGTCATCAAATTCGGATATTTGGACGAGTGTGGCTTAGACGTTTAGTCTAGATATGATCTTCACTTACTCCACACTCTTTTAACATATATTATCTATTTCTAGATGGTCCCCTGATTTATAAACTGTCCTTGTGTTAACTATAACTATCCTGCTTCTTATAAGTTCAATATATGTCTTACTGTGACCGCTGTGGCGAAATGGAATACGCGTTGACCTTCTAATTCAAAGTTTTGCGGTTCGACTCCATCTGGGTGACTTTTTGCAAATGTTCTTATCCGGTTAGTATAGCCGATTTGCGCAAGATGCTGAATTCAACTCGAATCTTTTCAACCCTGCGTTTAGAACTACAATGTATTCTCATGCGAGCAAGTTAATAACGCATAACAAAATGCGAATTAATGAATAACGGTGGTCTGATATGGCATTTATAACGCGACTCATGAAAAGGTTTGATGTTGATAATTAATTCTCGCGGCATATAACCTTAACAAAATAAATCAAAACGAAATAGGTCATCAATTAAGTATTGACGAAGTCGTTTAGGACGTTTTAGCTCTACATATTGTTTTCGATTACCTGCCGCACTTTTAACATACTATTTAGTATATAATGGCTCCTAATTTATAACCTTTTCTTGTGTTAATTCATATACTATGCCTGCTTTAATAATGCACTTATGTATTCGTGCACGCGTGGTGCAATGGACTATGCAGCGATGGGACCTTTTTTCTTAATTTTTTCCCAAAAAAGGTTGTGGGTTTGACTCCATCAGCGGTGACTTTGCAAGTGTCCTTATCCGTTAGGTAATACAATTGCGCACAGATGCTGATCAAATCGAGATTTTTCAATGCCGTTTTAGTCAAGAACCAAATGTATTTTCATGGCGAAGCAATTTAATACAACGCAAAAAAAATACGAATTAATTGAATAACCGGGTCTGATCATAGCATTCTTATACGCCGACTCCATTAAAGGGTTATTTTACAGTAATTACATTCCGATATGACACTTATCAAATGAAAAGCAAAACGAATAGGTCATCATAATTCGGATATTGACGAGGTGGTTATAGACGTTTCTTAAGGTCACATATTGTTCTTGACTTCACTCCACACGTCTTTTAACATATTAATTTATGTTTACTAGAATGGTCCCCTGTTTAATAAACCTTTTCCTGTGTTAACTATAACTTATCGCTGATGCTATAAATGTTCCATAATATGTATATTCCGTGCCGCTGTGGCGGCAATGGAATAGCGCGTTGGAACCTTCTATCAAAGGTTGTGGGTTTTCGACTCCCATCAGCGGGTAGAACTTTGCAAGTTTCTTACCGTTAGTATAGTCATTGCGCACAGATGCCTCGATGATCGAATCTTTTGCAATCGTTTAGTCAGAACCAAATGTATTTCATGCTGAAGCAATTTTAATAACGCAGAAACAAAATACGAATTAATGAATAACCTTGGTCTGATATGCATTTGATACGACCGACTCATTAAAAGGTTTATTTTACAGTAATTACATTCCCGGCACTGTAACACTTGATCAAATGAAAATCAAAACGAAATAGTTCATCAATTTCGGGAATATTTTGACGAGGTGTTTTAGACGTTTAGTCTAAATATGGTTCTTAGCCTACTCCACACGTCTTTTAATCATATTACTATTTGTTTACTAGATGGTCCTGATTTATAAACCTTTTCCTTGTGTTAATCTATAACTATTCCCGTGCTGCTAAATGTTTCCATTATATGTATATCCGTGCCGCTTGTGGCGCAATGGACATCTAGCGCGTTTGGACTTCCTAATTCAAAGGTTGTGGGTTCGACTCCATCACGGTGACTTTTTTGCAAGTTTCTTCCGTTAGATATACCATTCCGCACAGATGCTGGATCTAATCGATCTTTTTCCAATGCGTTTAATCAGAAACCAAATGTATTTCATGCGAAGCAAGTTTTAAATAACGCAGAACAAAATACGAATTAATGGAATAACCGTGGACTGGAATATGGCAATTTTTTAGCGCCGACCCATTAACAGGTTATTTTAACAGTAATTACATTCCCGGCATTATGACCTTAATCAATGAATAGATAAAAACGAAATAGGTCATCAATTCAGATATTGACGAGTGTTTTAGACGTTTAGTTACATATTGTTTTTACTTACTCCACAAGCGTCTTTTAACATTAATTATTTATGTTAAAAGATGGTCGCCCTGATTTATAAAGCCTTTTTCCTGTGTTAAAATAACTATCCTACTTCTACAATTCCATCTATTTTATCTGTGCCGCTGTGGGCGCAATGAAATAGCGCGTTGGACTTCTAAATTCAAAGTTGTGGGTTCGACATCCATCCGCGGTGGACTTTTGCAAGTTGTCTTTCCGTTAGGTAAAACCATTACGCGCACAGATGCTGACATCGAATCTTTTTCAATGCGTTTAGTCAGAACCAAATGTATATTTCATTGGCAGCAAGTTTAATAACGCATAACAAAAAATCGAATTAATGGAAATAACCAGTGGTCTGATATGGCATTTTTTACGCGACCATTTAAAGGTTTATTTACAGTAATTGCATTCCCCGGCATTATGACACTTACTCAAATGATAGAAAACGAAAATAGGTCATCAATTACGGATATTGAACGAGGTGTGTTTAGACGTTTAAGTTACATATTGTTTTTTGATTCTCCACACGCTTTTAAAATTATTTATGTACTAGATGGTCCCCTGATTATAAAACCTTTTCGCCTGTGGGTTAAACTATACTATCCCATGGCTATCAGTATGTTTATAAATATGTCATCTGTGCCGCTGTGGCGCAATGATGCGCGTTGACTCTAATTCAAATGTTTGTGGGTTCGACTCCATCTGCGCGGAATTTTGTACAAGTTTCTTCCGTTTAGGTTAGCCATTGCGCAACAGATGCTGATCATGAATCTTTCAATGCGTTTAGTCAGAACAAGAATGTATTTCATGCGAAGCAAGGTTTAATAACGCAGGAAAAAAATACGAATTAATTGAGAATAACCGTGGTCTGATATGACATTTTGTACGGCGACTCATTAAAAGGTTTATTTAACAGTAATTACATTCCCGCATTAATGAAACATTAATCAACCTAACAGAAAAGCAAACGAAATAGGTCATCAATTCGGATATGACGAGGTGTTTACGAACGTTTAGTCTAGATATTGTTCTACTTACTCGCACACGTCTCTTTAAAATATATTATCTTATGTTACTAGATTGGTCCCTGACTTATAAACCTTTTCCTGTGTTTAAAATTTAAACTATCTCGATGCCTGATAGTATGTTCAATATATGTATAATCCGAAACCGCTGTGGCGCAATTGAATAGCGCGTTGGACTTCTAATTAAAGAGTTGTGGTGTTCGGACTCCATCAGCGTGAATTTTGCAACGTTTTTCTTAACCAGTTTTTATGATAGCCATTGCCCACAGATGCTTGATCAAACTGGAATCTTTTTCAATGCGTTTAGTCAGAAACCAAATGTATTTCATGCGCAAGCAAGTTAATAACGCAGAACAAGAATACGAATATAGAAATAACCGTGGTCTGATATGGCAATTTTTACGCCCGACCTCATTAAAAGGTTTTATTTACAGTAATTACATTCCCGGCATTATGACACTTGATCAAAGCAAAGATCAAAACGAAATAGGTCCATACAATTAGTATTGAACGAGGTCTTTGGAGTTTGCGCTATATATTGTTTTTGACTTACTCACAACGTCTGTACTCTAATTTATTAGTTACGCAGAGTGATATTAGTTTACTAAATTCGTACAGATGGTCCGACTTAAACCTTTCCTGTGTTAATTATGACACTATCCTGATTGCTAATATGGTTCAATAATGGTATATCCGTGCCGCTGTGGTGCGCAATGAAAGGGCCCGTTGGACTTCTAAATTCAATAGGTTGTGGGTTCGACTACCCATCAGCGGCTATTTGCAAGTTTCTTACCGTTAGGTATAGCCATTGCGCCACAAGATGTGATGCAATTGAGAAATCTTTTGCATGCGTTTAGTCAGAACCAAATAAGATCAATCGCGAAACAAGTTTATAAGCCAGAACAATAATACGAATTAATGGAAATAACCGTGTCTGATATGGCATTTTATATACGCCCGACTCATTAAAAAGGTTTTATTTCAGTAATTACATTCCCCGGCAATTATAACAACTATATCAAATGAAACAAAACTGAATAGGTCATCAAATTCGAATATTGACGAGGGTGTTTTGACGTTTAGTCACACATTGGTTCTTGAACTTACTTCCACACGTCTTTTAACTATGTATTGATATGTTACTAGATGGTCCCGTGTAATAAAACCTTTTCCTGTGTTAATTAATAACTATCCCGATGCTATACATGATGCATATATTATCCGTGCCGGCTGTGGCGCAAAATCGATAGCGCGTTGGACTTCTAAGTTCAAAGGTTTGGGTTCGAACCTCCATCTAGCGGAGACTTTCGCAGATTTCTTATCCGTTATGGCGATAGCATCGCACAGATCGCTGATCAAATGAATCTTTTTCAATGGCGTTAGTCCAGAACAATAGTATTTCATGCGAAACAAGTTAATAACGCAGAACAAAATACGAATTAAAATGGGAATAATCCGTGGTCTGATAATGACATTTTCGCTGACCCATTAAAAAGGGTTTTATTTACAGTAATTACATTCCCTGCATTAATGAACTTAATCAAGATGAATAGACAAGAAATTTAGGTCATCAATTCGGATATTGACGAGGGTTTTAGAGACGTTTAGTCTAATAGTTGTTCTTGACATACTCCACACCTCTTTTAATATATTATTATGTTACAGATTGTCCCTGATCTTATAAAACCTTTTCTGTGTTAACTTATAAATATCCTGGATGCTATAATGTTTCCATATATGTATATCCGTGCCGCTGTGGCGCATGGACGATGGAATGAGCCGTTGACTTCTAAATTCAAAGGTTGTGGGTTCACTCCCATGCAGCGGTACTTTTGCAAGTTTGCTTACGTTAGGTATAGCTTGCGCACAGATGCTGATCAATCGAATGCTTTCAATGCGTTTAGTCAGAACAAAATAGTATTTCCATGCGAGCCTAAGTTATAATAACGCAATCAAACATAATCATTTAATGGAATAACCGTGTCTGATTGGCATTTTGTAACGCCGAGCATTAAAAGGTTTATTTACAGTAATTACATTCCCAGGCATTATACACTTAATCAAATGATAAACAAAACGAAATAGTCAATTCAATTCGGATATTGACGAGGTGTTTATGACGTTTAGCTCTACATATTGTTCTTCGAATTCCTCCAAAGGGCGCTTTTAATTAGTTAATTATGTTAACAGATAGTCCCATGATTAAAACCTTTTCTGTGTTAAACTTATAACCTATCCCGATGCTCTATAATTGATCAATATATGTATCTCGTGGCCGCTGTGGCGCAATGGAATAGGCGTTGGACTTCAATTCAAAAGGTTTGTGGGTCGACTCCCATCAGCCGTAGACTTTTTGGCAAGTTTCTTCCGTAGGATAGCCATTGCGCCAGATGCTGATCAATACGGAAACTTTTGCAATGCGTTTTAGTCCAGAACCAAATGTATTTCATGCGAAGGCAATTAATAACGCAAACCAAAATACGAAATTATGGAATAACCGTGGTCTGATATACATTTTTACGCTGACCATTTAAAAGGTTTAACTTTACAGTAATTACATTCCGGCAATTATGAACTTAATCGAAATGAATAGCAAAAACGAATAGGTCTCATTTCGGAATACTTGACAGGGTTTAGAACGTTTAGTCCTAATTGTTCTTGAACTTACCTCCACACGTCTTTTAACATATTATCTTTAATGTTACTAGATGGTCCCGGAATTATAAACCTTTTTCCTGTGTTAACTTAACTTATCTGATGCTATAAATGTTTCACATATATGTATATCTCGTGCGCTGGGTGCGTGTGGGCTAACGGTAGCGCGTTGGACTGTCAAATTCGGTTTGGGTTGGACTCCATCAGTCGGTGACAATTTTGCAAAGTTTCTTACCGTAGTATATGCCCATTGCGCACAGAAGCTGTCAATCGTGAATCTTTGCAATGCGTTTAGGTCAAACCAAATTGTAATTTCTGCAAAGCAAGCTTAATAACGCAAGAACATAATACAATTAAGGATAACGTGGTCTGATGTTGCATTTTTGCTACGCCGACTCATTTAAAAGGTTTATTTGGACGAACTAATTCTCCGCATTATAACATCTGAATCAAATAAAAATCAAAAACGAAAATAGGTTCATCAATTTGCTATTGGACGGAAGGTCGTTATTGAGTTTAATCAATATTGTTCTTGAGACTTACTCAACGAACGTCTTTAACTATAGTTACTTAATGTTTTACATAGATTGGTCCCTAATTTTAGAACCTTTTCCTTGTTAATTATAACTATCTCGATGCTATTATGTTCAAATATATGTCATATGGCAGTGCGCTGTGGCGCAATGACATAGCAGCGTTGACTTCTAATTCAAAGGTTTGAGTGGTTCGACTCCCATCTAGCCGGACTTTTGGCAAGTTTTCTTACCGGTTTGGTTCCAATCCAGTGCGCACAGATGACTGATCAATCTGAGATCTTTTTCAATCCGTTTTCCAAATGGGTTTTATCAGAACCAAATGTATTTCATGCGAAGCAAAGTTTAATAACGCAGAACAAATTACGATTAATGGAATAACCGTGGTCTGATATGAGATTTTGACGCCGAGCCATTAAAGTTTTATTTACAGTAATTACAATTCCCAGCTTATACAGTTATTCAAATGAAAAAAAAGAAATAGGTCATAATTCAGATATTGACGAGGTTGTTTTAGACGTTTAGTTCAATACTTGTTTTTGACTTATCTCCACACGTCTTTAGCATATACTTATGTTATAAGATGGTCCCTATTATTAAACTTGTCCTGTGTTACACATACCTATCCTGCTTCTTATAATGTTCAATTATATGCTTATACTGTGCGCTTGTGGGAATGGAATAAGCGCGGTTGACTTCTAAATTCCAAAAGTTGCTGCGTTCGACTCCATCGCGGTGACTTTTGCAAATTCTTACCGGTTAGTATAGCCATTCGCAGATGCTGTATCAAATCGATCCTTTTCAAGCCATGTAAGTCAGAACAAATGTATTTCATGCGAAGCAAGTTTAATAAACGCAGAACCAAAATACGAATTAATGGAATAACGCGTGTCTGAAATGGCATTTCAATTGACTGCCACCTCCATAAAGGTTTGTTGACATAATTACTTCCTGCGCTATATGACAATTGGAAATCAAAAAAATAAAAGACGAAATAGGTCATCCAAATTAGGTATTGCGAAAGGTGTTTGAGACGTTTTTAGCCTAACATATTGTTTTTGACTATACTGCCACAGCGTCTTCTTAACATATTATTAATGTTACAATAGATTCCCCTTTTTATAAACTTTTCCCTGGTTAATATAACTATGGGCTCACGCTTAAATGGTTCATATATGCTATGTTTCCTGCACTGTGGCGCAATGGAATAGCGCGTTGGGACCTTCTAATTCAAAGGTTGTGGTGTTCGACTCCATCAGCGGTGAACTTTTGCAAGTGGTCTTTCCGTTAGGTATAACCACTTCGCGCACGAGAGCTGATCAATCGAAGATCTTTTTCAATGCGTTTAGTCCAGAACCAAAATGTATTTTCATGCGAAGGCAAGTTTAATAACGCAACTAAAAAAATCGAATTAATGGAATATCGTGGTCTGATATACATTTCATACGCCACTCATAAAAAGGTTTTATACAGTAATTACATTCCGCCGGCATTATGACACTATGTATACAGAATGAAAAGAAACACGAAAAGGTCATCAATTCGGATATTGACGAGGTGTTTAGACTGGTTTAGTATACATATTGTTTTTGACTTACTCCACCACTGTCCTTTAACATATTTACTTATGTTACAGTAGATGGTCCCCTGTTTCCTTCCTTTTAACTATACCTTTCTTAATGGTTTTTACATTATCCTATGCTTTCTGTAATGCCTGCTGAAGGCGCAATGGATAGCGGCGTTGACTTCTAAATCTAAAGTTGTGTGGTTCGATCCCCAGCGACGGTGATCTTTTGCAAGTTTCTTATCGCTTAGGTATAGCCCAGTGTCGCACAGAATGCATCAATCGAATCTTTTTTCATGCGTTTAGTCAGAAACCAAATGTATTTCATACGAAGCAATTTTTAATAACGCAAGAACAAATACGATATTAATGGAATAACCCCGGGTTGGGGGGGGTCCTTGATAATGAGCATTCATTTACGCCGACTCCATTAAAAGGTTTATTTTACAGTCATTTCCTTCCTCGGCATTATGACACTTGATCCTATCCAAATAATAGAAAACGAAATAGGTCATTCAATCTTGGGATATTGACGAAGGTGTTTTAGACTTTTAGTTACATATTTTTGACTTAACTTCCCAGCCTCTTTTAAACATATCTTTTATGTTTTACTAACGATGGTCCCATGATTTTAAACCTTTTCCTGTGCTATTATAATACTCTGAATCCTGCTCTATAATGTTCAATTATATGCTTATCCGTGCCGCTTGTGGCGCAATGGTCATAGCGCGTTGGACTTTAATTCAAGGTTCGTGGGTTGACTCCCATCAAGCGTGACTTTTGCAAAGTGTTTTCTACCGTTGGCATAAGTCCATTGCGCACAGATGCTTGATCAATCGAATCTTTTTTCAATGCGTTTGTCAGAATAAATTATTTCATGCGAGCGAAGTTTAAATAAGCAGAAAAATCGGGAATTAATGGAATAAACCGTGTCTGGATATGGCAATTTCATACGCCGACCATTAAA